>LPNX011110260.1:30890-149198 GCA_001517045.1 Pseudotsuga menziesii | reverse complement strand
TCCTCTTCTTCTCTTTTCTTTTAAAAAAATCAATTTTCTTACCTACTTACTGTGTTTGAAAGATTTGTTATCATTTGGATCTGTTATATCAAAGTAAAATTTACATATATCTTCTATTTCAAAGCTCATTGTCTAGATCTCAATTCTGAAAAGTATCATTAAGCATTCTAGATTTAGCATAAGGAAATCGTTTGTTTTGCATGGCAAGTTAAAGAAAATCAGTAGGTTGCATGCTCTAGATTTTATTTTATTTTTTAAAAAGATTAAATCTAGAAATCATTGCATATTTCATTGGCTGCACAAAAAGCAATCCAATATCCCAAGAAAAGCTTTCTTTCCTTGGTTCCTTTTTCACCTGTTTAGCTAGTTTTAACTTAATCTTTTTTGAGGTAAGGTAGGCTGATCCGAAGGTACTCTTAAAGTGATTTTGGGAATATGTTATTATAACATGCTTGATGGTTTTTAGCAGGTGTAATAGAAAATAAAAGAAGCTGCTGTTCGAAAGTGGCCTCGGGAGCATTCAAATCCCCCAAGGGTCTCCCCTTTCACTAAAATTTAAAATTTTTGGAGTTGTAAGATCTTGGTTTCATCTCGTATAAGGACCAAGAGGTTTATGGTATTTCAATTCACTGATATTGTAACCAATAATAATAAAATAAAATATTTTTTGAGTAGGCTCTTTCGAGCCCGCTCCCCATCCCCCTAGGGGGGATCTGCGGCAGTTTCACCTTTTTTCTTTTTTCCCTTTTTTATGCTCTAGTTTAGTACTGACATGTAGGATTGTATACTTTGATATAATTTTTCATTATTCCATATTTTAATTTCAAAATTAATCATACTACTTACCCCTTGACTTCCCGATTGACCCGCAAGGGGAAAGATGCGTGGTAGGACTAATTGGAAAACCAGCATTGTGTATATTTGATTCCTTTTTCATCAATTGTTTTGTTAGCCACAATAAAATTAACCCCTCCTTGATTCCTTGATTGATATCTACTTGGATCAAAAGAGGTTCCTGGAGGGTTTTCTTTTTAACAAGAACACCTATCTTAAAATTAACTAAAAATAACAGAGACTCCAGTGTGCTCTGTACTTGGCTATGATTCATCCGATCAGTTAAGCTGCATCAAAAGCACTTGAGTGACTAGAATAATTAGGATTCACTCTCCCCAATTTGACAAACCATCAGGAAAAAATCCAATGCCTCGATCAAACCATTACGGTGGCAAAATACCCAAAGGAAGCAGGAACTCCTAAAAAGTGACCTCGGGGCACCGATCTCTGTTACACCTTCAAGTGCATTATGAACAATAGCCTCAAAGACTCCATTCATCCCACATATTCCTTGCGGGTAGCTGTCATGGTTTAGTTTTGGACATACTTCAAGTACCCCCTGGGTATATCTGGAGTCCCCTAGCCTAAGTTAAATTACTCATCTTCTTACATTAATTTAAAATTAACCAAGATACAATTGCACAACATTCATTCCAGCACTTGCAAACAGTCTTAATTATTTTTCGACTCCATTTTCAAGGCACTGGTCAACTGTTTATTTCTTTCAATCTATTAATGACTGGGTGTCATTTTCGTGCTTACTTGTGATTATCTCATCATGTTATTTGTTGTTTAAAATTGTTAAAATCGAAACTCCTAAAAAACTTACTCTTTAATATCATCATACTAAATAATTTTTCCTTAGTAACTTAATAGGGTCTACCCCTCTTGGCTTCATTAGTCGTTGAGCCTAAACGGAAGAGTCAAGATCAAGGTGACTGTAGTAGGGATTTCTCCTTGCTACAAGGGTAGGAATAGCTCCATTCTATCCATAGGATAGAAGGGCAAGTTCCTGCATATGGGTAAATTCTGAAAATGAAAACATAATGTAAATGGACAACAACTAAACTAACAACAGAAAGAAGAGAGAAGCAATGATGAACCACTCTGCAAACAAGGGTTAGGGTTCTGCCTCCAATAACCTACAAACAAATCCTAAGCTACATTAAACCCTTCTCTGGTGGAAAGGGGCCACCATGCCCTAGCTTGTGGAAGAACCTCTCTTGGATGGGCAAACAATGGCTCAATGGAAATGGAGGAGAGGGAGTGTCGGTTGCTTGAGGTGTAAAGGTATCAAGGCATCCACGGGAAACATAATAGTATGCAAGGGAGAAGTGTTTTGAGAGTGACCTCCAACCCTCCTTTTATAGATTTTTTGGAGTTTTAGGGTTTTAAGCCCTTGGCCCGGGCTTTAACCCCTTTTTTGGGCTTTTAGCCCCTTTCACCCTAATTTTACCTCCTTTTAGGTTTTTAGCCCCTTTTTGGGGGCTTTAGCTCCTAGGGGAGTATTTTGGGCTCCTTTTTGGGGGTTTTAAGCCCCTTTCTTCATCCTTTAGCGATTTTGAGAGTGTGGGGATCTAATGGAGGGTCGTGAGATGGTTTCCTTGGGTGGTGTAGGCCATGGAGAGATACATGGGAGATTTTTGGGTGAACAGATTGCCCCATAATGTGTGAGGGCAGGAGCTCAATGTATGGCAGATGAACATCATAGGATTTGCTGCATAGAGGTGGTGCTTCTGGGTCTGGGGCATGGTGGCTTTTGGTTTTTGTATTAATATGGTTCCCATAAATGGGTGAGATACAAATAATGTGTGACATGTATATGGATGAGGCAGGCATCCCCATGCTCATGACAATGTCAAAAGAATAATTTGATCTATGCTCTAAAATACAAGAGCTGATAATATACAACTGATGTTACAATAATGGTTTCCTCCATGTGAGGATGAATACAATACTGATTTGGTACATTGGAACCATGGCATTCTCATGGAATGCTATATCTTCATGACTAATGGTCTACTAGATCTGGGATGGTACATCGTTGTATGGACTCACTGATTGAGATTCAGAGTCTCTGTGGTACATGTATGCTGCATCAATCATAAAGGTATATCGAAGCACTGATGGGGCTTCTAAACACTATCTCCAACGCAATCCATAAATCACAAGGGACATAACTTGTTTAGGTCCCTCGAGTAGACTCATCAATGTGCTAGAGTTAGGTGACATTCGGGGTCTTCGACCAAGTACTGTGTGGACCAAACCCTGTATGAATCTCAATGGTGCGATGATGTAGTTGGAGTCGATCACGTGATAAACAACCATCCCAAGAGGCACTAAAGACTCCTCTCAAGTGGTCCAAGTAACTCATCAATGAGGTCAATGAAACTAGGATACAGGGACCTCTAGGTATATCCTCTGGAATATATGTGTTGGCGTCGATAGAGGGAGACCTGCCCCTAGTCAAGGCAATGATGTTTCCTTGACCAGGAGCGCGAGGGAGATAACCGAAAGCTGTGAAGCAATCTATGGACTAGCTCACTGAATTGGAGGGGGGAGGGGGAGGGACAGAATTTAAGAGGGGTAGGGGAAGTGGTAGACTCAAACTTCCTTTGTTTAGAGTATGACGGCAAGGCAGACCAAGTAGGAAATGAAACTTGACTCATGGGAATCGTAGCTATAATACCGGGAATGTCACTATAGATGGGATATGTTTGGAGGAGGTAGACCCTTTTGAAATTGATGGGATCCAAGGAAGACACATTGTAGAGTACTCTGAACAAAGGCAACCCAATGTGGGAATGCTGCCAAACTGTTTTCTGTGGGGTGGTGTCTAGGGACACTGTTATGGTACGATCTCGTGGATTTTTGGTGAGCCTGAGAAGGTAAATGCTTGATGGTGCTTTCAATTTTAGAGAGTATAAAAGCATGAAGAAGACTCCAGTGGGGGATCTTTTTCATTGGTAGTCTCCTATGCCCAAAAAAGGAGAGCTCGCCCATCCTAGAGGGGATGAGAGACTTCTTTACCATTGGTAGTCTAATCAGGCTGGAAAAGGTTAAACCTATACTGACTGGAAGGTCATTCAGATAATTTTACAAGCATGAACGAAACCAAGTTTGCTCAGCAATCTTTTTTTGATGAGAAGGATTGAAAAGAGCTTAACAACAACCCATGGTGATCTTTTTCTTAAAGTGTGGCCCCTCTGCCTGAGAAAGCATAAAAATATGTAGAGGGGAATGGTCTTGGCTTGAGTACGCCCAGGTGGTCCTTTTCATTTAATGGTCTACATGGTCCGTAAAAGGAGGTAAACGAGACAATGTAGGTTCCCTTTCCTATAATTTTGCGAGCGGGAAAGGAAGCAGCTGCACTTGGTAATATTTTCATTGTTTTAAGGAGTCAAAAAAGAGCTTAAATGAAACTCCATTGTGGTCAACCGATTGTGGTGGCACAGGCGATGCCCCCTGTCAAGATGGTGGACAGAGGTCCAAAGGTCATCCACACAGTATGGATGGAGTAGAAGGCTCTCAAACCTACCAATACATGCATGGGATAGATCCCGACAAAGGCTCATGAGTCGGTGCGGCAGAAGGCATGCAAACTAAGGTGGTTCTCAGACAGAGGTCAGGAGAGCATGTGTGTGTGTGTTGCAGTGAATGGACTTGACTACATGCGATGTGAATGCAAGTCCAGGGGCACTTACATGCCAAATACATGCAAGAAAAATAAATCATTTTATGGATAGTGGTCCAGAGGTCCACGCAAGGTGCGGTGAATGGAAAAGACAACTATGTGTTAAAATACAAAACAAAAGCTAAAAATTACATTCCTTAATGGGTGGTGGCCCAAAAACTTGCATGAGTAGCGGTTGAGAGGTGTGATATAAGTACAGGTCCGTAGACACATGCATCATCATGTCATGGCTTGTAAATCGAGGTGACTAGTGGGAAATGGTCCTGAAATTGGTTTATTAAACATGAGACGGTGGTCTCATAAAGAGATAGAAATTTGGGCCTGGAGTTGTGAGCGGTGTCTCGAACAGGTTCCGGGTGAGTTTAGATTAGCAGCGAATGGTGCTGCCCCTGACTTGTGGTAAAAAATGTTGAAAAACAAGAAAATAAAATGAAGTGACTCATTGGTGATGTTAAGCATAAAATTTCTTAAGGTAGAGCCCGTTGCGGGGGTTCTCTAAGAGTTGTCCATCAGAGTCAATAAGGCTGTATGCCCCTTTTCCAAGGCAATAGTGGATGACGTACAGGCCATACCACATCAACTTGAACTTGCATTTTCCCAACTTATCATTGGGTTAGTCGTAGAATACAACCATATCCCCTTCACTGAAGGTGCAAGGGTGGACATGGGATTCATAGTGGACCTTTGATCGTGTTTTTGCTACTTCAATGGCTTGGAGGGCAGCTCGATGGTCTTCTATGGTTTGTTCGAGTTGGACGAGTCGTTCTTGTAAAGGTGAAGTGTCAAGGAGGAGTTCTACTACCATGCGGAGGGATGGGATTTGTCACTCTATAGGGAGTACTGATTCAATGCCATGTACTAGCTGGAAAGGAGTGAAACTAGTTGCAGTTTTGGTGGATGTGCAATAATCCCATAGGGAAGAGAATAGCATGTGATTCCAGTTGGTTTTATGATTTCCTACCATCCTTTGGAGCATTTTTTTGATGATTTTGTTGACTGCTTCAACTTGGCCATTTCCCTGAGGATAGTAGGAAGATGAGTACTGGTGTTCGAACTTCAACATAGTTGATAGTTCATCCCATACGGCATCTTGAAAGTGTACTCCATGGTCTGAGACTAATTGTTTCAGGAAACCAAATCATGTAATAACATCGTTAAAGAAGAAGTGCTCTACGGTTTCAATTTTGCAATTGAATGTGGGCATGGCCTCGGCCCAATTGGTGAAGTAATCGACTGCCATAATGATGTATTTATGACCATTAGCTGAAACGGGGGTGATTGTCATGAAGTCGATTTCCCATTTGTAGAAGGGCCCAACTATGACTACGGGGTGTAAAGGTGCAGAGGGGGGTGGGGGGTTCTTGCCTTTGGGGCCAAAAGCTGACAGCTGCAGCAATGTTTGACTGCCTTGATGCAATCGGCAAAGATGGAGGGCTAGAAATATCCGGCATGTATAATCTTCTGGGTAGTTGCTAGGCCTAGAAGGTAGCCACCACAGGCTCCGCTATGGCAGTCGTTGAGGATGGTATCAACCTCATCACAAGTGAGGCAAAAACATAGGATGGTATCAATGGCTCGATGATACAGAACATCTCCAATCAGCAAGTGGTGAATGGATTGATGTTAGATGTGTCGCCTATCCTCACAGTTTCAGTGTGCTCTGAACTTTTGTGTGCGTAAGTAAAGAAGGATGTCTCCATACCAGGGATCGTCCATGGATATGATGAATAGAAAATCATTGAGGAGGTCATCCTTGGGGGGCGGTGATGCGATTAGTGGGGGAAAATCGGTCATGAGAGTGGCCAGTGCAAGTGCCTTTGTGCTTTTTGGAGACATAAACTCTAGGTCGAACTCTTGGAGGAAGACTACCCACTTAGATGCTCGACCTTGTAGTAGGCGACGGCTTAAGAGGTACTTCATTGGGTTTGAATCATCCACTGCATGAGTATGGTTTGCAATAATGTAGTGGAGCAATTTCTAAGCCGAGAAGATGACAGCAAGGGCCAATTTCTCCTCGGGTGAATATCGTAGTGGGGGTCCTATTAGCTTCTGACTGATGTAGTAAATCATGTGCTCATGGTGAGCATCGTCTTCTTGGACCAAGACTCCCACAATGGCATTGTCCGAGGCCGACACATAGAGAATGAAGTCCCGAGTGAAATATGGTGCTGAAAGTAATGGTGCAGAAGCTAGGGTTTGTTTGAGTGCATCAAATGATTATTGTGCTTGCTGATCCCAAACAAAGGGGATTTTTGTATGGAGCAGGAAAATGAATCCATAAGATTTTGTTGCGTACTCTGGTACAAAGTGGAGAAGGAATTTGGCCTTGCCTTGGAGGCTCTGTAGTTGGTGCTTAGTTTTGGGGGAAGGAAGATCAAGGATAGCCTAAACTTTGTGGGGATCTATTGTTATCCCTTTGTGAGATACGATGAATCTGAGTAGACGGCCTGTTGGGACACAAAAAATGCACTTGAGGGGATTGAAGCAAATTTTGTACTTGTGGTAACGTAAAAACACTTTCCACAAGTCATCTATATGTTGTGCTTGTTTTGGTGATTGAGCGGTAAGGTCATCCAGGTAGACCAAGATGATGTGAATTAAATCATGGAAACAATATGTCATGGTGCACTGGAAGGTGGCTCCAGCATTTTTCAGGCCAAAGGGAATTATTCGATAGGAAAATGTGCCCCATAAGGTTGTGAATGCCGTCTTATAATGGTCTTCCTTCAGAATTTGGATTTGGTTATATTTGGAAAAACCATCCATGAAGAAAAATACTTCATGTCTGACACACGCATCGATGATCTGATCGATGAAGGGTGTGGGGAAGTTGTCTTTGGGACATGCCCCATTGAGGTCATGGAAGTGTGTGCAAAAGAAAATCGTACCCTATTTTTTATTCATAGGAACAGGATTGGAAACCCAAGTGGTGTACGCAATGGGTTAGATGAAGCCGGCAATGTGCAGCTTCTCTATCTCAGCTTTAACTGTAGCCACTTTGGATGGATGGATGGGACATTGATTTTGGCGTACAGGAGCCACATCTAGCCATCTGTCAATGTGGTGGTCCACGATCAATGGATCTAAGCTGGGAATTTCAGTGTAAGACTAGGTGAGTATGTCGTGGAATTCTGGGAAGAGAGATTTGTAGGCATCGACCTCTTCTAGGGAGCAAGATGCCCCTAGCATGATTTCTTCAATAATATCAGAATTGGTTGAGATGTCGATTTTAATGGTTAGCGAAATGTTCGCCATATTCCCTTCTTCGAAGGCATCAGGTGCTGGGATGGGGTTCTTGAACCAGTCAACCTTCCCATGGATGAAATATTTGGTCTCCATGCTAGTCAGACTGCGACACAAGTTCTTCAGGGAGGAAGAATGAGCGATGGTGCATGTTGGCCCATGGGTATTCTAGGGCGGTCAGAGCTTCAAGTATCTCCTCATCATTGCTAAAGCAACGAAGAGACAAGTCTAACAGACTGTCGGTGGAGGAGGAGATGAGCGGGTCAGTGGAACTGGACATCATGTAAATGGACATGGTGTCTAACGAAGGAGGTGGTGGGTGAAATTCTTCGATCAAGGTGATCTCAGACTCAAGGGAATGCTAACGAAGGTCAACGAGATCCATTCTAAATTTGGGAAGGTCTTGGCAATGGTGGGAGTAATGTCCATACAAGCCACAAAGGGCACAAGCATTGTTTGTCCTCAATGCCTTGTTCCTGACTATGGGTGTGGTTGGGAGTTCAAACACGAGGATGCTTTTGTTTGTGTCCATGGCATCTAGATGTGCACAAATCACTAGGATTTCAGGGAAATTCTGAGTTGGATGGCCTTGTTGTTCACAGACGGCACAAGGTGGGGCTTGTCACAGTTCTGTAGTGGCTTTGGAATTCTTGCCCCTGGCCCTTTTTGGGTGGGGCAGGGTAGGTGCGGGTGGTGCTATTGGATTTTGCGGAGTGGGTGGAGGGTGAGACTCAACCGCGATGGGTTGCACCAAGGTTAAGACAACCTGGGGAATTGCTGGTTGAGATGATGGATCAAGATACAACACCGGGATTCCCAACATAAAGTTGGGTAGGCTTAAGGTGGCCATGACCGGCTTGCTCATGACACCAGGTGGGTAAAAGAGGAAGGGAATCGTATGGACTAGGGATGAGCCAAAATAAATCCTAGCTGGTTGCATGTGGGGATGCGGTTGTGGTTGTGGCTACGCGTAACATTGCTACTACAAGTGATGTTGCGACTGCTGTTGGTGTTGTGGCTGTGTACGATGTTGTGATTGTGGTTGGGGCTGCGGCTGTGGTTGTCGTTTGGGTGTAGCAGTGCTTGATGAGGCCATGCATAAGTACATAGTTTCATTTTGTGTCGGTGGTGGTGACATTAACAGGAAAGGAGCCATCATGGAGTTATCGGCAAACAACCTAGGTCCCACATTCAATAATGGGGAGGCTGGTGTGTTTTCAACCATAGTGTTGGTTCTAGGGACGACATTATTGTGTGTGGTCGCCCCTTGTGGCTCAATGCTGGTGATGGTAGGGATAACGTTGGCAGGTGCCATTAACCCTTGCAAATCATGATAAGTGAGCTGATCAACCATCACAATCTTCCCTTCATGGGGGAACATCATGAGATGGAAGACAGTTGATGCGACTGCTCTCATGGCATACATGTAACTCCTTCCGAGGAGGAGGTTGTAGTCCAGTTGAGCATTGACGACTTCTATTTCGATTAGCACTGTCTTCCCGACTAATGTGAAGGGACATGGGGGAGGATTCCTTGGGCTTTAGTGGGATGTCCATCATAAGCCTACAGGGTTGTGGAGGATGGTTGCAGAATTGGTGATCCAAGTTTTTGCCAAACCAAGGTAGACATAATGCACGTGGATGCCTCCTCATCCACTATGCACCGGTACACAACCAAATTTTGGATGGACACCGGGATTTGAAAGGTGATGGTCGATGGCATGCATGGTTCTTCGTTCTCTATGTCAAATGTGATCAACTTGGAGTCGGAGGGGTCTACTGCCCCAAGGGCGTCTAGTAAGGATTTCTATTGTGTTGGGCATGTTTTAAGTACCTTAAGAGTAGACATGGCGGTTGCCATTTGGGCCAAATCATCCACAATTCTATAGCTGACTGCAACTCTAGCCGTGGTGTTATTGGCAATTCTGCATATGGGAGGGCACGGGAATGGGGGTAACTAAAGAGGCAGGTTGACTCTCTTAGACATGGATCTTGCTAATGAGTCAGTGGGTTCAATGGTGGCACCGTACTAACTTTTTCTAGTTTGTAAGTTGACCTCTTCAGTCGTCATGGCNGGTGAACACCTGTTTTGGCCGTGGGAGGTGCCCCCAGAGCGTTGGGATTGGCCTAGAGAGGGGGTGCAGTTGCCACCAACCCTTGGATAGGGAGTGGATTTTGAAGCACCATAGGAGGAGGTCCTTGTGGTGCTGGGTTGGGTTGGGCGTGATTTACAGTGTTGGCGGCCTGTTGGGCCTTGTTTTGAATGGCCTGATTCGCACGAGCCATGAGGGGACACTCGAATGTGTAGTGCCCATAAACATCATAGAGTGTGAATGGTTGGTTCATGCGCAACAGGGTGTTGCATCTTGGTGCATTCTATCGTGGAGGGTTTTGGGATGGCCGGTTTGCTGTGGCATTGTTGGGAGGGTTCGGTTGTTGACCGCCTCCCTATGGTTGGTTATTGACTTGGTTGCGAGGCCAGTTATTTTGAGCTTTCCCTTATTGATTGTTGGGGGTAGGCTGGTTGGGACGGTTTTGTTGTGCAAACAATTTTCCCAACGGGGCGGGTGGAGTGGTGGCAGGGGCTTGAATTGGTTGCACTGGTGGTGCATAATATATTTGTGGGGGTGACGATGCCACAAATGTGGGAATTTTCCCCACATACTGTTTTGTTGGCCAAGCCATGGCCCGATCCTGCTACGATGGTGCAGGTTGTGCGTAATAAGTTGTTGCTCTAGACTAGGACATCATTCTTGCATAGTCCGGGGCTTGGTTTTTGTAAGCAACATTAGCAGTGTTGCTTGGTTGTGGTGTAACAGCAACTAGTGTCGGTCGAGGCTGTGGATGTTGGGAGACCGATCCTATGATGCCATCTACAGTGTGGGATGCCCCTGGTGCATCATCATATGAGGTACTCAGATGAGGGGCGTCTAGAATGACGGTGTACAAGTAACCAGATTGAGCATAGATAAGGTCAAACTGTTGGGCCTTCAGTATGGCCTCTTCTTTGGATTGGGGACGTTTGGATGTGATGCCCTTTGCTATGGATGAGAGCAAGGTCTTAAGGAACCAATCCAAGAAGATCCTGTCATCAAGTTGGATTTTGCATAGGCTACGGTGTCATCGCCACTCATGGATATGGTTAGTTATATGAGTGGTTGTGCTTTGACCGGGGGATAATAGGATCTCCACCTCCTCATAATATCTGACAGGGAGTTGGAAATACTGTAGGAACATGAAGGTTAGGGATTTGAAGTCCAGGTACTTGGCTTGTGGCAGCTCAATGTACCATTTGACCGCAGTACCTATAAGGGTGCGTTGGAATAGCCTCCCCTGGATGGAGTCATCTACGATGTTGTTGGATGAGCACCATAGATGGAATTTCATTATGTGGTTTTGGGGACATTCTCCTGCTTTTCCTTCAAACTTGGGGATGTCTGATGGCAGCTTAGTTGGAATTGGAGGCCAAAAAGCTTGATGGCAGATGGGGTCATTTGTTAATCTAGCCAAATCAGGGAAGTTAAGATGAGCCATGAAGGGAATATTTGACTACAAGTTGATGTGGGATGGGGATGCGATGGTGGTGGGGTTTGCAGGTGCATAATGCATCTGCACATCTGGGGGTGCTTGCAGTGGCACCATTACGGATGGGCCAATGCCCCCAAGTGTTGTGGGGGGGACAGTATGAGTGGCAGGGACATTTCCCCCATGTATGACAGTAGGGGCAATGTAAGTGGACGGTCCACTGCCCCCCTATGTGGTAGGAGGGGCAGTGTAGGTGGAGGGGCCACTACCCCCGTGTGCTACAAGTGGGCCAGCTTGGCTGGTTACTACAGGTGGTGGTAGCTGACTGATGAAAGTCTGAATAAATTTTCTTAGGCCATTTTCCAGGTTGTGGGTGATAGGTTGGGATGTGGACATGGGTCCACTTGCTAAGGTTATGTTGAAAAATGGATCTGAGTTTGCATTAGCCATGGGGCTTGATGGTGCGGTATGGAGGTCTTGTTCAGATTGATATGGGTCTGAATTAGAATCAGAGGCTATGTGGCCTTCTAATGGTGTGGGAGATCACTGAAAATGGTTTCAACGATGTCGATTGAGTGTTCCAAATTCTGGTGGTTCGCCTCTTAGGCGTGAGGAAGAGCGTGAGGGATCAATTGTGTTAGATTTTATCAAGCTGATGGGAATGATATTTGGACCCCGGTTTTAGTGGCTTCCTATTGGCTGCAGGTGGTCACTCAGCCACGAAGACTGGAAGAAGACAACACTTGTCTTGTTCCTCACAGGTGCTTCTACTCAATTTGAAGGGGTCATTGCCCATTTCGCTTGGCAATTCCTCTCAATGGCCAGCTACTTTGTGGTTCTTGTGGTACTCCTCACAATGAGTTTCTGGGAAAATCCCAAGTACTTCCCATAGTTGAAGCAATCAGGGAATTATGTCCTCAAATACTGTAGATTTGTTTGTACTTAGTGTAAATTGGTAAATTTTAAGGCTCACTCAGCATCATGAATTGAGTTTGGTTGATTAGTTGGTATGGTGTATTTGTTTGTTTGTTTTTCTGGAATTTGGTTGCTGCAAATGGTTTATGAATTCATCATGGTAGAGTTCATATCATTGTGTTTGTGTATGCAAGCATTGAATAATAAAAAATTGTGAACAAATACAGTTATTAACCCTGAATGTTTGATGACCTAAATAGATGACTACCTCGCACTGATATTCCTCTTCAACCAAGAGAAGGTGTTGGGCTCTCAACATAATGGGACTAAGGCTAGTCAACATGGAGGATGCTTAGTGTTGTGAGAAGCCCTCCTTCTCTACCCCCTATACCTTCTAGGTCATCTGGTTTTAATGGTTTGGAACAATATTAGTGGATTGCCTAGATCTATACGAGCTTTCCCTTTATCGTATCCCAGATTACCCCGGAGGGTGATGACTCGGGTAGAGGAGGAAGGGTGAGAAAGAAAATTAGTTTTAGGTTGATTTTAGTTAATCTACATTGATTTGATTAAGCCATTAACATTTACTTGGAATCTACACATTGTTTGTAAAAGAAATTGCAGGAAACAAAAACTGAAACTGAAATTGACTTGTAGTGCTGGACAGAGGCAGCTGAGCCGCACTGACAGTCCTTATGAAACTGAAATTTAACCTCTATTCAATTTAAATTGAAGTTTTGTTTGACTGGCCGCACATTTCTGATCAAATCTGGCGGGGGGGCCGCAAGATTTTTTCATAAACAGGCGAGGGGGTCACACATAATGCAGAAACAGTCATGGACTATGTTTCTGGGTTGAAGTCACACTTATTGGGGGATTAAGTGTGCCCTGAATGCACCTATTTGGCCATTAAGTGCACCCTCACCTCACTTCCAGGCCCCATAAGAGCGCCTTGCCCTGTAGTTGGGGTTTTTTGTGGTCCAGATTCAGATCTGGCCGACACTAACTTGTACTATGGCCAAATTGACTCATTTTTTCCTAGCAGAGGCTTCGGTAGTACTGATAAAGGAAAATAAAGTGGATTTAAAGTCAATTTAACAGGAAAATTTTGAAAACTAGGGCAAAAAATTAAAAAACTTGCAAATTAAAAATTTGGACCAGGGATCCTACAGGGGTAGGGATTTCTCCTTGCTACAGGGGTAGGAATAGATCCATTTTGTCTATAGGATAGAAGGGTAGGTTCCTGTGTGTGGGTAAATGCTGAAAATTAAAACTTAATGTAAATGGAAAACAACTAAACTAAGAGCAGAAAGAAGAGAGAAGCAATGGTGAACCCCTCTGCAAACAAGGGTTAGGGTTTTTCCTCCAATAACCTGCAAACAAATCCTAAGCTACAATAAAACCTTCTCCGGTGGAGATGGGCCACCATGCCCTAGCTTATGGAATCACCTCTCTTGGATGGGGGAGCAATGGCTCAATGGAAATGGAGGAGAGGGAGTGTGGGTGGCTTGAGAGGCAAAGGTCTCAAGGCATCCATAGGTAACATAATAGTAAGCAAGGGAGAAGTGTTTTGAGAGTTACCCCCCACCCTCCTTTTATAGCATTTTTTGGGGTTTTATGGTTTTAAGGCCTTGGCCCAGGCTTTAGCCCCTTCTGCCCTAATTTTAGCTCCTTTTAGGGTTTTAGCCCCTTTTGGGGGGCTTTAGCTCCTAGGAGAGTATTTTGGGCTCCTTTTTGGGGTTTTTAAGCCATTTTCTTCATCTTTTATCTATTTTGAGGGTGTGGGGGTCTAATGGAGGGTCATGAGATGGTGTCCTTGGGTGGTGTAAGCCATGGAGAATTGAGTGGGATATTTTTGGGTTAACAGTGATAGCCTTGACTCGAGACTTTCCCCCAAGGACACATCGAGTGGCTTGAATATTTTTGCCACGTAACCCAGGTGTGTGAAAGGTAGCAACACTTCTATTCAACAACTCTTGGAACAATAGCTCGATGAGACCATGGTGGGATGACCTACCCGCAATCTTGGATGGTTGGGCTTTCACTCGATGTGCCATCTTCCCTAGACTTCTGTGTAAATAAAAGGGCAGATTGAGAGGGCTTTTACATATGAAGTGATTCATGAGATTGAAGTGGTAGATCATTTCCCTATTATATCTCCCTTCATATGTTAAGTAGACCACAATGGCCTTCAACAGCTGTTTCCAGTTCTCTTCCAACCATGATGATGGCACACTCTTCTTCCATACTGTTCCCCTAATCTCAGGCTTGACATATGACATGAATTCCACATATTTTGGTATGGTCATCTTGAACCTATTCTCTCATGTGAAAGGGAGTTCTTTCACCTCAGTTATTAGGGTTTCATCTATGTGAAAATCCTCCTTGCCTATAACTGCTTTAGAACCATCGAATGAAAGGGAAAAAGCTTCAGCCACCTGCTGATGGAAACCTTGTATTTTCTCACAGAATTTGTAACAAACAACCTCTTAGAAAAGTCTACAGACCTCTAGATGTGCTTTTAAGTAACTGACATCACCTAGCTCCTGCCTAAGAGCTAGTCCACTCTTCTTCATCTTGATGGGCATATCTCTTGGGTACCTACAAAATAGTTTCAGTCCTATATGTAGTATGATTTAGCAGGCTGCTAATTTCAAAGCTAGTTTTTTCAGGTGGAGGAAATGATAATTTTGAAAATGAAATCAAATGGAGTCTTTAGGCACTGATTCTGAGGGTTTGATGTCATTATGGAGGCTGATGACAGCAACTCGATCCTCTAGATCTCTTTTCCCACATAACCATAACCTGCTTCAACCAGAGCATTCGGTGGTGATTTGATGATCCTTTGGACAGGTGGAGGAAAACTGAGGGTTTGCAGTTAGATCAGTCCTTTGCCAGTCACATAATTACCTTCTTCACTCATTTCCTCACACAGTTATGCAGGCCCAGATCTTTTCGATGGTTAGTCATGCTCACAAATGATCATTTTTCTTGCTGACGAGGTCAGATGTGATAGTTCCATAACAATTTCCTCATTTTTCCCTTTCGATGGTTAAGATCTTCTGGGAGTTTGTCAACTAGCCGCAGAAACGTCGACTTTTGGTGGCTAACGAAACATTGTCTTTCTTGCTTAAGCCACTGGAACTTTTACCCCGTCTCCATGGTGAACTTCTGCTTTTGGTAGATAACGACCTTGTCGGAAAACCCTTTTAACTGCCGAAAACCTGTTCTTTCGGTGGCTAGATAA
This sequence comes from Pseudotsuga menziesii, assembly GCA_001517045.1. Lineage (NCBI taxonomy): Eukaryota > Viridiplantae > Streptophyta > Pinopsida > Pinales > Pinaceae > Pseudotsuga > Pseudotsuga menziesii. The sequence continues at coordinate 133,741 of LPNX011110260.1, read as the reverse complement.
ATGCCCTAGATTTCACCTAAATCATCGAAAGGGTTTTTCACCTGTTGCTTATCTTCCTGCTTTCGGTGGTTATCATATGTGTTGCACCTTTCTCTAATCTGCCAAAAGCGACCTTTTTTGGTGGCTAATGAGACATTCTGAGCCTTGCCTAAGCCACTGAATGTACTTTTCCCAATGCTGCTCATCACTTGCTTTCAGCGGCTAAAACCATTCTTGTTTCTCTCTCTAATCTGTCGAAAGTGCCCCTTTTCAGTGGCTAATGAGTTTTCTATAGTCTCTCCTAAGCCACCAAAAGTGTTACTTTCAATCTACTTGCTCAGATCACTTTCAGTGGTTCTCCTTTGCCCCGTTCCACCGCTTAGCCACCGAAACATAGCCTTTCGGTGGCTAATGAGCTATAATTGTTCTCGCCTAAGCCACTGAAAGCTATAACTTGTAAAATTTTTATCCAAATAAAAAATAGAGGCTTTCAAATTGTCAGTGATACTGATATCTTTCATTACACAAGAAGATTCTTCCTACAATCAAAATGAATTTATTTTGGGAGATAACATCTGGCTCCTACTTGGGGATGGGAACCTTTGAGTGAGGTCCCAAGAATCCCAAACCAAAATTCCTTTCCCTACAAGCAAATAAATAACTTAACATTGTCATTTACTGTTCCATTGGGCATGGAGTTTATTCTGTAAGCAAAAAAAACCTACTATCTACTAACTTATAGTAATAAGGCCTCAGAGCCTCAAATAAAATAGAGTTTCAAAAACTGCCCATTCACTGGGCCATCAAATACCTCTTCCCCTTCCAGATTCTGCAATTTGAAGGTGTTATTCTTATGTACCTGGGCTATCACAAAAGGGCCAATCCATAGGGAGTCAAATTTTCCATGTTTTCCCTTGTCCTGTCTGACAGCATCCCACTTGAGGACGCAATCTCCGACCTGGAAGTTGTCTAATTTTTACTTTTTGTCAAACATGCCCTTTATTCTCTATTGATGGGCTTCTGATTTTTCTATAAATTGCTCCCTAGTTTGCTGTAACTCCACTAAGTCCATCATCCTTCTCACCATATCATTTGGTTCATATTCTTCTTCCTGAAAGAACTTTGCCATTGGAAGAATGAGCTAGATAGGAAAAATGGCCTCAGTTCCATAAACTAGCTTGAATGGAGAAGTCCCTATGGATCTTTTGTCTGTTACCCTATCAACCCATAAAGCAAACTTAAGCTTTGAATCCTAGCTTTTCTGATTTGTCTCCAGCAGTTTCTTGATGATTCAAATAAAGCTTTTGTTGGATGACTCAGCCAAGCCATTTCCTTGAGGATAATAGGATGTGGAATGCACTAGTTGAATGCCCATTGACTCACACATTTTAACTAATTCCCCAAACTTAAAAGCTAGTGCATTATCAGTTACTAACCTTACTTGGCAGTTAAACCTGCTGAAGATATTCTCATATAAAAATATCATGATGACCTGATGAGTATTCCTGGTGGGTACTGCTTCTATCCATTTGGTAAAGTAGTCAGTGGCTACTAAGATCCATTTATGTTGTCCACTTGAAGATGGATTTATTTCACCTATGAAATCCAGACCCCATTGTTGGAAAGGCCCATTCACCACAATAGGCCCAAGGTGTAAGGATTTGAGCTGTTGTTTCCCTATAAATATTTGGCATTGGTGATAGGCCCTTACAAAAGTGCATACATCAGCAAAGAGGACTGGCCAATAGTATCCTGCTCTTAATATCTTGTGGGCTGTGGTTTTCGAATAGTGGTGGCCTCCACATGTGCTGGAATGAAAGTGATGCATGACCTGCTCAGCTTCTTCTTTATCTAGACATCTTAGTAAAATTCTAGACTGATCTTTCCAGTATAGGAGTTTGTCAGTTATGCAAAACTTAACAGATTTTAACTTAAGAGCTCTTTCTCGGTTAGGAGTGAGATCAGGAGGAACTTCAAATTTTTGCAAAAATTGAATAATACCTAAGTACCACTCACATTAAGATAGGTTTTTAGCCACTGATGGAATGTCATATGACCCTCATTTTCTTCTACTTCCGCTGTTACCACAGTTTGCACTTTTTTTGATTTGACACATGTGAAGTTTATTCCCATCAATTCACAGTTTTCTTTAAACATGAGTTTGGCCAGACCTAGTCCCTTCACCAATTTAGTGGGTTTTACCTTTATATCAAACTCAATGAGCTTGGAAATCCACTTAGCTCTCTTCCCATCAATGTTAGGCTGAGTCAAAACATCCTTCACATCAACTAAAGGGACATATGCAAGGACCTTTGCATGGAGAATGTAGATTCTGAAATTCTTCAAAGATTTTATGAGAGCATAAGCCTGTTTCTCAATTGGGTCATACTTCAACTCAGGATCTCTCAATGTTTTGTTGAAGAATGCAATTAGATGGTCAAGACCCTCATCATTTTTTTGTAATAGTACAACTACCACTGTGTCATGAGATGCAAAAGAGAAACTGTAAAAACCCTTGGTGTAGTCAGGACTAATCAGGGTTGGGGCCTCCATGATAGCCTTCTTAATGTCTTCAAAAGAGTTTCTTGCCTGGTCAGTCCAATTTATTTCTGCATATTTTTTGAGCATGACTATTATATGCTTTACCAGCTCGGAGAAATTAGGAATGAACCTCTAAACAAAGTTTATCTTTCCTAAAAAGGACTGAATGTCTCTTTTTGACCTTGGTATTGACAGCTTCTGGATTGCTTCTACCCTTACTGGATCGATCTTTACACCTTCATCTGAGACTATGTGGCCTAGGAGCTTTTCTTCACTGAGTGTAAACTAGGACTTCTTAGGGTTGAGTGATATTCCATACCTTCTGCACTTCAGAAACACCTTCCTCAAATGTTGCAAGTGGTCATGATGGCTGTGGGAGTAAACTGTTAGGTCATCCAAATATATGAACACAAATTTATCTTTTATGCCTACAAAAGCTAGGTCCATGGCTCTCTGAAAAGTAGACCCAACATTCATTATCCCAAATGGCATTTTAGCATACATGAAGGTGCCCTAGAGGGTGGTAAAGGCAGTCTTCTCTTGGTCATTAGGGTGCACAACAACTTAGTTGTATCCAGAGAAGCCATCAAGGAAGGACATAACCCTAGCCCCAAATACTTTCTGCAATAGGTGTTCCATCTTGGGCAGTGGATAGTTGTCTTTCTTGGAACACTTGTTTAGGTTTCTAAAATCCACACACAACCTAATTTCTCCATTTTTCTTTATCACCACTACTAGGTTTTCAATACACTTGGAATACCTGAGGGGGATTATGATCTTGGCTTTGAGGAGCTTGTGGATTTCTTTTTCAATCACTAGTAATAGGAGAGGACTAATGGATCTCAGCTTTTGCTTGAAAGGAATGTTGTCCTTCTCCAAAGGAATCCTGTGCTGGATGATATTGGTGTCATAATTTTTTAGGTCACTACACTCCCAAGAAAAGACATTAGCAAACTCTTTTATCAGGCTTCAAAATTCAGACCTCTGATCAGCAGTCAACCCAATGGATATATTTATCAATTTTGGATGGCTTTGGCTCCCTATGTTTTACTCTTGGATAGAAGGATCTAGCTCCTTTTGGGCAGGATTGAAAGGGATATCATTGTGATCAAACAACTCTTCTAGTGGTACTAGACCTCGAGGTATGTAGTTGCTGGGTAATTGGAAAATGTTATGATCAACCACTTTATCTTTTAACTTGAGCTGCTTGGATTCCTCCATGTTTAGGTTTTCCTGGTTTATATGTATATTAGAGAATTCATCTACTAGCTGAAGGAATTTGCTAAGCTCATCACCATTCTCAAACACCCTCCAAAATTTGACATTATCTTATAAAGAGGGTATGTACTTAACCTGAACATCATAGCTGAGCTTAGGAGGTAAAGGAGGAACAAACAGACTTGCAAAGACATCCATGGAATCAGCCAGGTGATTCAAAGCCCTAGGTATATATGACAGTTCAAAAAACATAAAGGAGTCTCTGATTTCCATACCTCGTCCCTGTAGGCCTTTAGCCTGATATTCTTTGCCTAAAAAGTGTTGTTGACCTACTATATAATGAGGTCTGCATCTCCAGAAATCTTCATGCACATGATTCCTATCTCCTTGGAAGATTTAACTCCTAGCAGCAAGGCTTCATATTCTGCTATATTGTTAGTGGTTTTAAAATCAAGCTTATAAGACAGATGGATGTTTTCCTTAGATGGGGAGATCAATACTACACCTACACCTACTGAGCTTTGAGTGCTAGCCCCATCAAAATACATGGTCCAGATTGCTGTGGTCACTTCTTCGGGCTGCTGACATGTGGGCTTAGTGAGCTGGACTAATGTCTGCTGAGAATAATCTATTTGCAGAATGCATGACCCAAAATCAGTGTCCACTGCATAGATGGGGTGATTCACTGAGTTGCTCTCCTTTCTTATGATGTAGGCGAGCTGATTTTCTCAGTACAACCTCTTAGTCTCTCCTCCAAACATGGGGATGGTGGCATATGTAAGATCCATCTGAAGGGTGCCACCTATTCTTTTGCTCCATGATCGAGACAGTAAGAGACCAAATTTTGGAGGGATATCAGCCACTACAATGTCCATCATGATGCTTTTAGAAGGTAGCTGAGTTAGGTTCACAACAAGATTTTTGATGAGGCCCAAGCACTTGACCTTCCTGGATTCAAAGGAGAATAAATCATGGTAGGTATTAGTGATGCTGAGACCAAGCTCATCTGTCACAGCCTTTGGCATTAGGTTATGAGAGGCTCCTAAATCCAGCAGACAGTTATGGAGGATTTTATCATGGATATTCAAGGATATGTAGAATGGTGGGCATGAGTCCTTTAGGTCTTCAATAATGGGGCCCAGGGTTACAACAGGATTGTCATCTTGCAAGTTCACAAAGGCAGTGTCAATATGCACCTTGGGCTGAAGGGAATTTGGAATGGAGGACTTGAATGCATCGTTTTTCATTAGCTCAATTAATGGGAAAGGGATTTTCAATTTTTGAATTTTATACTCAAGGTTGAAAGAATAATGTAGCCTACTTGGAAACCTTACCTCATGCACTGGTGTTTTGAGTTGGACTTGATCAGGAATGGCGGAAGGTGATGGTTTATGCAATGCTTTGGATGTGACAACCACCTTCTTTGGTAAAACATCAACCTTTCTAGCTAGTGCAGCAGGATGTTTGACATGTACAACATTCTTCTTGAGAGGAGCAACTGGCATAGCCCTTAGATTGTACCCTCCCTGACCATCAGCCTGATAGACAGCCTCTTCAATGATCTGCTCATCAATTAGGGCTTTCTCATATTCTTCCTGTGTCAAAAAGGAACAGTCCACCTCATCCTCCATTCAATGGATGTTGTCTTCAGCTTCTCCTTCTTCTTCCATGAATTTTGGCTCTTCTTCTAATACAACATTTTGAAATGGAGCTCTTATTCTCTGATCTTCTCCTTGATTCCTCTCCCTTCTGAGAATCTAAACTAGGGGGTTCCCTCTTCTATAAGGGACAAAATTAGGGTTTCAAGGAGTAAAGTCACTTGGCCCTTTACCCCTCACAGGTAGATTTCATTGGTCCTTCAATTTAGACATTTAAGTAGTAAGGTTATCTAATAATTTTGTCATTTTGTCAATCTTGTTCTCTAATGTAGAATCCCCACTAGGGTGTGTTGGCTGCTTCTTCCTATCTATCTTTCCTTTGACCTTCTGAGATGCCAAAATGTTTGACTCTACCTCTAGGGCAGCATCCTGCAGGAGTGATAAGGAGGAAGACCTCCTTTCTCTGAGAAGTAGGAATAAATCAGAGTCAAAGGCATTTACATAAGTTATCCTAGCTAAGGTATCAGTAGGGATCTTGCTATACATATTGTTGAATCTCTTGGTGAAGTTGGAGACAGAGTCCCCATTTTCTCTTTTCAGGTTGCTGAACTCTATGATATAGTAGAGGTGGTCTCTCCTCTCTCCCCATTTCTTTAAGAATATGTCATCTAGGGCCTCAATGCCTGCCACTGATCTAGCAGGCAGCTCTTTAAACAATTTCCTAGCCTGACCATCTAGGCTTTGCAAAAAAACCCTAGTCCATACATCTTCTTGCTCTATGTTAATATTCTCAACATAGCTGTAAAATGCCTCTAGATGTTCTTCAGTTGTGAAATCCCCTTCCCACATAAACCTAGGCATATACTTGAGGTAATCTCCGGTAGGCATAGCTAAGAGGGGATTTGGCAAATTTAGCGGGGCATACCTAGCTACCAGGATCATTTCCATTTTGGTCAATTGAGGGGCATCCATATTGGAAATGGCTATGGAAAGGGTTGAGGAAGGAAGCACTGATGAAGATACTTGCTGAGAAGGTGGTGGTATACTTATCCCAGTGGAGTCACTAGGGATTGGATCTTCACAAGTAGCTGTGCTTGAAGAAATAATAGTGGAAAAATTCTTCTGCTGAAGAATTAAGAATTTCAGCAGAAGAAATAATAGCGAAAAAATTTCTTGAAATACCTGATGTAGCTTTTTTTGCAGCACTATTGGTCTATATTAGTAAAGCCCTAGCTCTTCTCAAAATTTATTCTAGATCTAAAACCGGTGTTGCTGGTGGCCCCTTAGGGTTTGCTCTGGTACTTGGTATTCTTGAAGCCACCTTATTTCAATGGATTTTCCAGATAAATGATTACAACCATAATAGTGTCCAAGCTTTGTCTATCATCAATGCATGGATATATGTTATCTCCCAAGGAAGCTGAGCTTCAATCTCCTCTCCTTGGCAACGACGCCAATTTGTTATCACTCTAGGAAGCTCCTCTAGGTTGTAATTCAAGGATGCCTAGTAACTTGCAATGTTTTTAGGATTTTATGATATGGAACAAGTCAAGTGACCTATATAACATTTCACTCTCAAGACATGCATGAAACTCACTCAGTTACAAGGCTTTTAGTTACAAATGCTCAGAAGTTTGACAATAAGGTGCAGGGATGGAGAACTCATCAGGATGGTAGATTTACACACAAAACATATGCATATAAATGGCTAAATCATGATAAGGATGGAACTTATAAATAAGATTGCATTAACACACCAATAGGATGACAGCTATCAACTATTTATCAACTTGAAATGACCTAAATACACATTCAGGCATAAGTACAGTAAAGACAGAGATGATGGCTGAACAAATCATAACAAAAGAGCTTATATTCAGGATGAGTAAAATGAGAAGCTGAAAGCATTATAGGCTTATAAATCCCCAAATTTGAACATTTTTTATAAAAATAGTCTTATGCTTTATAGCCTTTTACAAAATATATCAGATCCTAAAACCTGGATCTATTTTTTACAAAAATAAACAAAGTAACAGGTTTTTGCAAATTAGGGTTTGAAACCCTACCTAACCACTTGTCTAACTATAATGAAGATTTAGTTCACTAAATGAATATTAAATAACTGAAGTATTTGATGGTGATTTCTTCTACTGATCTTCTGCCAGCTAAACCTCTGATTTCTCCTTGATAGCTAGGGTTGGTGGATTTATGGCGTTGTTTTGTCATAACAGATTTAAACAGACCCTTTCTGATACTTCTGTCAGCGTCTTTTATCTTTAGCTTGTGTCCCTGCTCCATTTGCAGTCACCCAAAAATGGTCCTATGTGCCCAGAACGTGCTTTTATGCCTCTATCCGCTTTCGATGGTTAAGAGGTCCTTCCATCAGAACTGTAAGTTGCCGAAAGAGGCACTTTCAGTGGCTAATGGACTGCTCCAGTGCCCACCTAAGCCACCGAAATCCCTGTTTTACAAAAAAAAATTGTTTTTTCTCAAAAATATCTTTCGAGGCCTGTTTGCTCAACTTTTTTCTTCTGCAGGCTTCGTGTTAAGAGTGTTTGCAATGCCCTAGCTTGTTTCAGGATGCTGGAGAATCAATGCTACATCAGCTGGGGTTGATAAGGTGAGGTGGTTGCTAGGTTTTGCTTTGGCTTCCTTCAGTTGCAACCTTTGGAGCCTAACCATCCTGAGTAGTCTGGTATTGTCCTTCAAGTATCTTGTGTTCAGCCTTTTCAAGAAAATGTGTCTTTCTCTCTGCTCCAGGTAGGGCTTGTGCAGTAGCTTGTTTCTCCTAGTCAATGTATCATTATTTATCTTCAGTTCTCTTTCCAAGACCTCCATTTCATAAACCTACCTCAGTAGCTAATTGATCCTTTGACTTCTAGGTTTGTTGGAGGAAGCCTTTTCTGTTAGTTCCTCTTGCTCCTGTGGTGTGGGGGATGGAAATGCTTCAGAAACTGGTACAATTTGCAATGATAGGGCTACATCCTCTTCTTGTTCTTCCTCATAATCTGAATAGGGTAGGTTGAATATATTCTCACAATGTGCTTTTGCCTCCTGACCTTTCTCACTGAAGTCCAAATTCATTTTTTCCTTCTTGGTATTGGAAGAAGATGGAGGTTGTTCTATTGCTACTGCTGGGGAAATGGCCCTCCTCCTTACTCTCCCACTCCTTGGGGTGCTGGATTTATTGGTAGGAGACTTCCTTTTCTCCTCTGGCTGAAGGCCTATCTCAAATCCATTCCAGAATAGAAAATAAGGTTAAGCCGTGTTTCTTCTCTTCAACAACTCCTGGACCAATAGCTAGATGAGACCGTGGTGGGATAGCGTACCAACAATCTTGGATGGCTGGGATTTCACTTGATGTGCCATCTTCCCTAGACTTCTATGTAAATAAAAGGGTAGATTGAGAGAGCTTTTACTTGTGAAGTGATTCATGATCTGAAAGTGGTAGATCATTGCCCTATTATATCTCCCTTCACAGTTTAAGTAGACCACAATGTCCTTCAGCAGCTATTGCTAGTTCTCTTCCAACCATGATGATGGCACACTCTTCTTCCATACCATTCCCCTATGCTCAAGCTTGAGATATGACCTAAATTCCACATCTTTTGGTATGGTGGTCTTGAACCACTTCTCTCCTATACAAGGAAGTTTTGTCACCTTAGCTATTAGGGTTTCATCTATGTGAAACTCCTCCTTGCCTATAACTAATTTAGAACCATCGAATGAAAGGGAAAGGTCTTCAGCCACCTGTTGATGGAAACCTTGTATTTTCTCACAGAATTTGTCACAGCCCACCTCTTGAAAAAGTCTGTAGACCTCTAGATGTGCTTCTAAGTAACTGACATCACCTAGCTCCTGCCTGAGAGTTGGTCCACTCTTCTTCATATTGATGGGTATATCTCCTGGGTACCTGCAAAATGGTTTCAGTCCTGTATGTAGTATGCTTTAGCAGTATTCTTATTTCAGAGCTAGTTTTTTCAGGTGGAGGAAATGATCATTTTGAAAATGAAATCAGATGGAGTCTTTAGGCACTGATTATGATCATTTTATGTCATTATGGAGGTTGATGTCACAAAAATGATGACAACTACTCGATCCTCTAGATCTCTTTTCCCACATAACCGTAACCTACATTAGCTAGAGCATTCGGTGGATATTTGATAATCCTTTGGATAGATGGAGGAAAACTGAGGGTTTGCAGTCAGATCAGTCCTTTTCCAGTCACATAATGACCCTCTTCACTCATTTCCCCACACAGTTAGATAGTCCCAAATCTTCTCGGTGTTTAGTCATGCTCACAAATGATCATTTTTCTTGCTGATGGGGTCAAATGTGACAGTTCCATAACCGTTTCCTTGTTTTTCCCTTTCGGTGGTTAAGATCTTCAGGGATTTTATCAGCTAGATGTCGAAACGCCAGCTTTTGGTGGCTAACAAAACATTGTCTTTCTTGCTTAAGCCTCCGGAACTTTTACCCTATCGCCATGGTGAACTTCTGCTTTTGGCAGATAACGACCTCGTCGAAAAACCCTTTTAACTACCGAAAACCTGTTCTTTCGGTGGTTAGATAAATTCCCTAGCTTTTGCCTAAGCCGCCGAAAGGTTTTTTCACCAGATGCTTATCTTCCTGCTTTCGATGGTTAGCATATGTGTTGCACCTTTCTCTAATCTACCGAAAGTGACCTTTTTCGGTGGCTAATGAGATGTTCCAAGCCTCGCCTAAGCCACCGAATGTACTTTTCCCAATGTTGCTCGTCACTCACTTTTGGTGGTTAAAACCTTTCTTGTTTCTCTCTCTAATCTACCAAAAGCACCCCTTTTTAGTAGCTAATGAGTTTTCTGTAGTCTGGCATAAGCCACCGAAAGTGTTACTTTGACTCTGCTTGCTCAGACCACTTTCAATTGTTTTCCTTTGCCCCGCATTCCACTGTTTAGCCACTAAAACATATCCTTTCGGTGGCTAATGTGCTATAATAGTCCACGCCTAAGCCATCGAAATTTATAACTTGTAAAATTTTTATCCAAATAAAAAATAGAGGCTTTAAAATTGTCAATGATACTCATATCTTCCATTACACAAGAAAATTCTTCCTACCATCAAAATAAATTTATTTTGGGAGATAACACCAAGCACCACACATGGTCAGAAGGAGGTACCGAACAAGTCCCCAAATGTACAACAACTCTAGTGTATGCTCTACCGATTATAGTAGGGATATCTCCACAGCTCAGTATCGCATGAACTCATGTTTGACTCTTGTGTTAGAATATGTTTCCAATGTCTTTCTTTATGAAATTGGATTTTTTGAACGAAAATCCATTAGGTTTGAGTTTAAAATTTTGGGCAGTTAAATATGCCCCAAACCCAAAACACTAGCCTAGACTAGTGTGTGTCATCCCTAGAAAGAAAATCCTACCAATATATTTTAAAAGTTAACGTTCTTTTTAAGGTTTGTTGATTACTCAAAGGTGGCGGAAATGAAACCAATGGTGTTTTGACTTGAAAGCATAAACAAGATGAATAAACCAAAAGATATTCAAAATGAAAAATGCAAACTTCTATTTCTATTTTTCTTTTCAAAACTGAAAGTGAAGGACAGACAGAAAAGACATTTTTTTGTATTTTCAATAAACAAAGACATGCAATGCACCTAACACAAAACCCTAGCCTAAATGCATATAAGAAAATAATTGTTCTTTTTTTTAATTTTTATTTATAAATGACAAAGAAAAAAAACCTACAAACTAATGCATACATATAATATAAACAAAGTAAAAGGACTTATACCCTATAACCACCAAATAGACCCTAGGCTACCCTAAAGTCAGATTAGACCTCTCTTGGGAGGGAGGCTTGCATAAGGGAACATGCCAACCCACTTGGCATAAAGGATATAGATACTAATACTGAAAAGGATAGAGACCTAAAAGGATCCTAAGTTTAGTCTAAACCTGCTAACATAGGATGCACTACACTTTGCACAACAAAGTCATGCCAAGGAAGGAGGTGGGGGAAAGAGCAAAGCACAAACCCTAAATATTTAAAAAAAGACTTAAAATCACTTAAAGAGTACCCTAAAGAAGATGCACCACTTCCCAGTGGTCATAAATAGACAAAAGACCCAGTAGGACCCCTCACACATTAGTAATCCACCCCTAATAGTCCCAAACATAGTGAAAAATCACTAAAAAAGGGAACTCATGAGTTTCCTTAATCCAAGTAGCGATTCAATCATAGTTTTCCTTAAGGGAAGTCATGAGTACACTCAAAAATCACTTCTATGCATCCTGATAGTGGCGAGTGGGTGGTGGAAGGCCTAAAAAAGGTTAGAAACAAACTTAGAAAGAAAGAGAAGGTGTCTAAGTCAACTTAAGAGTTACTCCTAACTTCCAATAAGGAACTAAAACCTTAAATATACTAGAATAAAGGCAAGGAAACCCCAAAACAAACAAGTCCTCCCTAGTGGAGTTGCCAATTGTGTTGTGAAGGAAAGTGTTCCTATGGTTGGGGGTTAAGAGGCCACCAACATACTAGGGGTATAAATATTGGTGTATAAAGTTCTACAAGAAAATATAAGCAATATTTCAAAGGTAAGAAATGTTCATACCTTGTTTTCTGAAGGCTGATCCAAGATTTCCTTTATCCCTCCTCTTGCTCCTCAATCTAAGATGTCAACACTTAGAATCACACCCAAGGTTGCGGGAAGGAGGACCCTGAGGTAACAGCAAAATCACTTTAGGAAAGAGAGCTGGCTTCTCCAAATCCAGAGAGGGATCTCTCACAAATACATAACAAGTCCAAATTATATTGTCACAAGATGAAATTCAAACATTGGTGGTTGGAAAAAAGGTAAAGACGTATCGAGCGATGGAGTCACAAATACCAAGAAAACAGAGCAGTTTGTGTAGGAAAAATCTTGCAAGAAAAAGGTATTACTTATATCATGGTCTATATGTTTTGGGTCTGGTGAGAAATGCAGAATGATGACAGTCCACTAGTGTAGAGCACCGCAGGGATGAATTCTACACTAGTTTTGGAGGAAATATTTGGTGGATATTGGAGACAATGGAAGGAGAATATGAGTATGAATTCCAAACCATTATACCCTAAGTCTATGACATGAATAAAACATAATGTAAATATATAACAGGAAGCACATGCACATAAGGAAAAGAAAATCACAGACTGTAATTGAGAAATACACATGAATTCTTGCATTCAGATAACCAACATTCAGCTCTCTGACTTGTATTAAATCAAAATATATTAAACACAATAGTCTTACAGATTTGAAACCAACCAACCCCTTCTCCTTCTGTGAGGATAATATTTATAGTGTTTGGGCCCCCCAAGACCAAACTCTAAATGGGGCCAAAATTAGTTACAAAATTAGGAACAACATTTTCAACAAACTGTATTGTGGAAGATACCCATGGGTGGCATAAAAAAGAACATGATGGAGGTAGGATATTTGTTGGAACACAAAAGATGCTACATATTCAAAACCGAGGCTCGTCTGATTACTTTACACCTATATCTTCAGTTCTAATCGCGGTCTAAGAACATCATCCTTAGTGTAGCATGTGTTTTTCCTTACCGTAGTTTTCAATAACTTTCCATTGGTTAACCATCGACGTTTATAAATTTACCATTTATTCTGCCAATACTCCAAGCTCTAGGTTCTCCAGATAGGAAGGCATTATTCACCTTGTGCACAAAACCTTGAAATCAAATAACAATTCAAATTCACCGGACAGTTTTTCAACCATGGTTTTTCCTGAAAGCAACTGATGGGCCATGTCTTTGAATTTACCATTTTCTTACTTGCACTCAATCAATCTATCATAATACTCTTTCTGGGACAACATTGGTACTTTTTCTACCCAGAAGAAAGGGGGGCCTTTTTGGACCAAAGGATTAAACAACGCAGTAAAGTCATCGGCCTGTTTGCGCATGAAATTCCATTTTGCTTCGGCCATATTTAAGTGTCGGTGTTTGTGAACCATTCTTTTGGCCCATGTGATGACTAGAATCCTATCCTAGATGTTTCATCGTCTGATGTCTTCATCAGTCAAACTATTTAGGAAACTAATTTCACCTTCAGCTGTGTCCAAGGGCCTTTTGTTTAGGTCCAATTTTTCCTTCTGGACATGCTTTTTGGTTGCTTGTATGACATTTCCCTTATCTCAGATAAAATCCAAGTAGAGTCATATTTTGGTTTCTTCTACTATTATCATGTCCCAAATGAGGCGTTTCACCCCTATAAGAGTTTCCTGGCGTGAAGCCTATTTTGTTAATTTTTCGTTCTTATCCTCCAATTCTTTACAACACTCTTCCAACTTCTTTCTCAATGCTTCTTTGACATTAGCCATGTCCATCAGGTCTTGATTTTTTTTCTTAGGTCGGTGATTTCTAGAGATTTGATACTTACTTGGGACATGGCTTGGGAAAGGGAATCTACACAATATATTTTAGATGGTTGAATCACAAGCGCGGGTTGTTCATGGTCCCTTTCCTTTAGTTCGTTTAACTCTTTTTCTAACTCATCCTTCCTTGCTTTGAAGGCTCATTTTTCTCTGGCCCAGATCTTTGCCTACTTCTTCCACTGTTTCTCCTTTTCTTCCTGCTTGAGCAGTCTATTCTTACAATTGATTAACTTTGTGTCTAAGGCCTCCTTCTCTTTTTCAATTTCAGTCAATTCAGTAGTTTGTATAAGCCAAGTATCAGGGATTTCTAACTTTTTATTCAACAGTTGGATTGTTATCTCCTTGTCATTTAGTATCCTTTGCGTAGTGGTACCTTTATCTCCCAAGTTGTCTGCCACAAATATATCTACCTGGAGCTTCTTGATCTAGGTCTGGTAAGCCTTGTTCTCCAACTTCTCCTTTCAGAGCATCTCTTCAACTCTTTTCTTACCACATGTTAGTTTGGATATTTGCAAGGCAGCTTAGAGCAGATCAGTGTATAGGAAGTCACTTATCCCTTGGTGTAGATGAATCATGTCAATTTTGGGGACCTTTTTGGATCTGACTTTAGCTCAGCTACTTTGTCTCCTGTGCTCATGACCAAATTCAATGTGCCCTTGGTCGGGTCTCTAACAATCGCCAAGGAGGTACTCTAGCCTGACAATTTGTCCACTTTGTTGCATAACTTCAATCTTTCTTCAAAGAATTTTTCACCAGCTTCTCTGTATTTGTCCAGCAGCTCAACTTTAGACTTGTACTTACTTACTACCTCTCTAGGAACACTACTAAATGCATACTCCTAAATTTCAAAAGTTGGACCTTTAACTTTCACAGTTTTCTTTCTCCCCTTAGCCTTGGCACTCTACATGAGTTTATCCGGTTCTTTAGTTTTCTGCTTCGTGGATGTTTTGGTCGTATGTCCTTCATCTACATCCATGGCCTCTCGGTTCTCTTTTATTCCCTTCTTCAGATAGGCTGGCCAAAGGGGTGATTTGTGTGGCCGTGGCCACAATGATGGAGAGGCCTTGGTGGGGGGAACCCCCTCCCAGTGCAAAGGAGGTTGAATTTTTGGGCATATCTTCATTGGAGTTAGCCTCTCTAGGGTATTTCATCCAACTTTCCTTCTCCACCAACCCTGCCACTTCAACATACTCGAATGTCTTGTTATTATTCACTTTCCTTCTATTAGAGATGATGTGGTGAGGGTCATAGTTAATTGCGGCTTCCATTGCAAACCCTTTCTCTCTGAGCAAAATTTCGACCATTGGAAAGGATAATTTTCTTTTGACAGTAAAAGGACCAACTTCCCACAGAAACTTAATATCTGTGAGCTTCTCGAAGTTTAGAAAATGTTCATCTTCGGCTGTCATCATTTTCCTGATTATCTCTAGTCCAAACATCCTCACTATCAGAAATGTGGGTAGGATAGATGGATGATGAGTAAACCCATAGACCCTAATCACTGTATTATCTTCTAAGAGAAACCAATCCCCCACTCTTCTTTTAGGGGATAACTGAAGCAAGCATTTCATCTGTAATAGGACCCTTGGTAGTCTCTTTTGGAAGAGGACTTCATATACTGGTGCCATGAGGATATTAATGAACTTTCAATAATCCTTGTGCATGTCCTCTATCATAACCATTTTTGGGAGCTACGGGTCGTCATCATTGAAACTCAAAAGAATCTTCATAAGGAGAGGTTGGAACTTGAAGGTTCTTGACTGACGAAAATTACTCAACTAGGAATTTATAGTTGTATATGGGAATTCATCAAATTGCAGACATGCGGGTGGTGAAGGATGACTCAATGGTCCTAATGCTGTTCAACTTGAACTTAGGTTGAATATCAGACTCAATAATCATTTAGTGAAAAATTGGTTCGAATCCATACCTAAGAACTGGCTCGCTAGGGTTATCACAGACTGAGTCTCTTTGTTAAACAAGTCAAAATAAATGGGGAAGGGATGGTTTGATAATTGTATTTCTGGTTTCAAACAGGTTATGAGAAAAGCCTCTTTTTGTTCAGCTGAAGACCTTTGAAAAAACTGAAGTATAGGTTCTTCATTGTACTCACTGGACATCTAGGTAAGCTCAGAAGGAATTAGTACAGTGTTTCGGATGTTGAGTGAATTTATGGGACACAACATCCTAGACCTAGACATGTCCATTATCACACCCTTGAACAGAGAATAGTTGCTTATGCACCAGTCTATGAATTCTGGGCAACTAGGGGTTTTCTCAACAAAGAAATAAAAGAAAAAGGAACTGAACACCCCATGAGTGTTGATTCTCTATAACTGAAGATTTTTTAGTTTACTCTGAGCGAATTCTATACTATCATTGAGTATGATAATATCCAATACCTCGACGTTTTTATCTACTAAGGCTTCCCAAGCTTCCTGAAATTCAAGGTTTCAAGCGTCTGAATCTTCCATTTCAGCCATGAGAAAACATCTTAATATAGAAAATATGTACCTGGTTGGTTGATAGTTTGCTTTGGAAGCTTGTCCAAAGTGGTGTGGTCTACATAGTATGAACCCTCATTTCCCAATGCTACAAAATAATAACTGGTTTGGATCCACATGCTGACTTTTATACTATTTTATTCTCTTATATGACCATGCAAATTTCTAGCCAGAATAAATATTAATCATAGATTTGGGACCTAAGAGCCTTGAGTCGTGTGATCTCGGCTGTTGGATTTTGTACTATCATGTTTTATCTTCACAACACCTAGCACACCTCTGACCCATGGGATTTAACCGCCACTATTGATCTTAGACTCTCCTACCATCCCACCATCCAGAGCAGAGAGCTTTATTGGATTTAACTCTTTTCAACCAATATTTCTTCCACACACTTACGGCTGGTGAAAAAGGTCTTCATCGTAGATCTACCCCCATGATTATCTCTACCGTCAAATAGGTCTCCTCTTTATCACATTTCACAAACTTTGAAACGTTATTTCCCAAGGGAATCTTAGATCAACAGAATCTATCTCTACCATTGATCTAAGATCTTTGTAATATCGACCGTCGAAGATCGTCATGGTTTAACTTATTTTTCCAATTTGGAATGGGCCCTTTTGCGATTCATTTAAAACTCACAAAATGACTCTCCACCGTTGATCTGCTTCACCTTCCCATTGCGGCCATTGAAAATGTTTCATTCCTCGTCATTCTTCTGATGGGGGTATTCTCTTTCTTCCTACATGGTCAACATGAGAGGGCTTGTCTATGAATCTGGACCTTGGGCTCTCTTTCACCTGATAGACCGTAGCCAACGCGGGTCAATATGTTCTTATCGACCCTTAGGATCCTTCCTTAGAGCTTTTCCCTTTCTTTAAGGAACCCACTACACCCCCCGAGGCTTCTTATCGTGAAAAATTTGTAGGGCCTAATTCTTCCCCCATAGGTTAGAAAACCCTTCCTTATATTTAGCAAAAAATAGACGCTAACAAGTGGCTCTAGCTAGGGATTCTATCCTCCCTGTGAGGTAGCAAAGAACCTGTAGATCAGGTGCCGAATCCATTAGGAGATTATATTCACTTCAAACTCCAAGACATCTACCAGTGTTGTTGTGCATGTAAACAAGAACAAAGAAAAAAAAACATGGTTTTCCTCCTAAATCTTATGGCCTTCTCCTCAGGATTCAAATCCTTCCTCGGACTACATTCTTATTTATTGAAAATTGGGAAATATATACAGCTATAGTACATGTGTTTACTTCTTCTTCTTAGGTCAAGTAGTGTTTGAGAAACCTTCCATTCACGGGACCTCCTTCCAACAAGGACTCGTCTTGGTGTTGTAAAATGAAAGCACTTTCTCCTCTGTGTGCCATGACAATGTAGGGACCTACCCACATGTGATCAAATTTCCCATGTTTTCCTTTATCTTCATGGGGAGCAACCCACTTTAGTACCAGGACATCGATTGAGAATTTTTCCTCTTTAACCTTATTGTCAAAGGTATTCTTCATTTTCTCTTAATGTAGCTACACGGTACTGTAGGCTTTGTCTCTCAACTCATTCAACTCAATGACCTGGTTTATCCTTCTCTCCATATGATTTGGTTCACTCTATTGTTCCTGCAGCAATCTCATTACTGGCACTCCTAAAGATGTTGGGATGACTACTTGAGATCCGTATACTAGCTAGAATTGGGACATCCCAATTGCCCTTTTGGTGCTGATCCTGTCAGCCCATCATGCGTATTTCAACTTCGTGTGCCAAGCCCTCTTATTGTCTTCCAACAAATTATTTATAATCCTTACCGGGATTTTGTTTGAAGACTCTGCCAACTCGTTTCCCTGGGCGTAATAGGAGGTAGAATGGTTGAGGCTAATGTGATATCTATGGAAGAAGTTGATCATTTTCTTTGACTTAAAGGCTGCTACATTATCTGTTACTATTCTTCGAGGGCACCCAAACCGAGCTAAAATATTTTCCTCTAAAAAATTCATAATTACCTCATCGGTAGCCCTTCTCGTGGGTATGGCCTCGATACATTTGGTAAATTAATTTGTATCCATCAGAATCCATCTGTGTTTCCCAGAGGAGTTTAGATTTATTTCCCCAATGAAATCTAGCCCCCACTATTGAAATGGTGCTTCAACAAATATGATTTTAAGAGGAAGTGGGACATGTTTCCTCTTTCCTTCGAAAACTTGGCAATGGTGGAATTTGGTGATATCTTTGTACACATCAAAAAACAATGAGGGCCAATAGAAACTAGCTTTCAAGATCTTGTTCACTGTAACTTTCCAAGAGTGGTGTCCTCCACAATCTCCTTTGTGGAATTCTTCCATGGTCTGTCAGGCCTCATCCTCCAGCATGAAGTTTAAAAGGATACCTCCTGGGTCCTTCCAGTACATGTACTCATTTAGAATACAAAATTTTGTATACTTCAACTTTATTGATCTTGCTCTTGTTTTTCTCATCTCTTCTAGTGCTTGTACATTCTGCAGCACATATACAATGTCAGAATACCAAGGGGATGAGGAGAAGCTAGGAATTACCTGTATCTCGGCATCTAGTTGGAGTGCATGACTGGTTAAGAAGTTTAGCTACAAGGAATCACAATTGGATTTTGTCATCATTTTGGCTAGCCCCTAACCTTTAACCAGCTTGGTGGGCTTGATTTCAATATCATATTCTAATAGTACTGCAATCCATTTAGCTCTTCTTCCCTCTGGATTTGGATAAGTGAGGATGCCTTTCACAATACTACTAGGTACATAAGCAATGATGTGGGAATGGAAGAGTAGACTCTAAAATCCTTTAATGATTTTACTAGGGAATACACCTATTTCTCCATTATATCATACTTCAATTCCCCACCCCTCAACATCTTGCTGAAAAACGCTATAGGTTGTTCGGAATTTTGGTCATTTTTTTGTAACATCACTCCAGCAACTATGTGCTCCGATGCATAATAAAAAATCAGGAAGTCTTTACTGAAGTTTGGATTTACCAGGATAGGGGCCTCTGTGAGGTCCTTTTTTATATCCCCGAAATCTGCCCTTGCGTCTGGCGTCCATTTAATTTCATGGTCTTTCTTTAGCATGTTAGTAATATTCATCAGTATTTTGGAAAAGATGGGGATGAATTTTCTTAAAAAATTTACCTGTCTTATGAAAGACTGTACCTCCTCTTTTATTCTCGACTCTTCGACCTTCTAGATGGCCTTGATTCTTTTTGGGTCTATCTTTATACCATCCTTCGAAATGATATGTCCCAACAATTTTCCCACTTCTAAACCAAAATTGGATTTGTGAGGGTTCAATGATATTCCAAATGTTCTACACTTCAGGAAAAATTTCTCCAAATGTTGGATGTGTTCCTGATCAGACCCAGAGTATACAGTAATATCATCCATATAGACCACTACAAATTTATATTTTTTCTTCAACGAAGGCTATGTCCATGGTACGTTGAAATGTGGCTCCTGCATTCATGAGACCAAAAGACATCTTGGCATACATAAAATTTCCCCACGACGTGGTGAAAGAAGTCTTCTCTCAATATTTAGGCAATACCTTCACTTGGTTGTAACCCGAGAAACCATCCATGGTGGAAATCCTCTCAGACCCCACAACTGGCTACAAAATGTGTTCCATCTTAGGAAAAGGATAATTGTCCTTCACGAAAACCCTGCTGAGATTTCTGAAGTATATGCATATCTGAATCTCACCGTTATTTTTTATAACCAACACCACATTTGTGACCCACTTAGAAAATCTCAGTGTCACAATGATTTTGGTGTCAAATAGCTTCCTGATTTCTTTCTCGATGATAGGCATCAACTTTGGGTTGGCCCTCCTCAATTTTTGTTTAAAATATTTTTCACCTAGATTTATGGGAATGGTATGATGTATGATGGAGGTGCGTAATATTTAAGATCTTCATAGCTCCATGCAAAGACGTCAGTATATTTATTCATCAAATTAACGTAATCCTCCTTCACCTCGGTAGGCACCTTCTTTGACAATGCTATGATATTCGAGTGATTCTCGGTTCCTATGTTCTTATCTTCAACAGTGTCCTCTTCAGGCTTCATCTTTGGATCTTTAGCCACATCATTTTGGTCAAACAACTTCTCTAGGGGGATCAAAATTCTAGGAATATGATTACCCTTCAATTGCACTAGGGGGATCATACCTCTGGGAATGCATGTACTGTCCATTTTCATCAATTCCTTCTTCGCCACCTTTAGTGTCCTGAATATTCTCAAGGCGACAGTTCTCGTTATCTATCTAGGTGTTTGCAAACTTGTCTGATAACTCTAGAAATATCTTGATCTGATCATCATCCTCGAAAACTTGCCAGTGTTTGGAGTTTTCAGGTATAGAGGGCCTGTTTCTAACGTGTACCTTATTTTTGTTTTCCAGCCATAGAGGTTTTGAATCTACCAGCAGTGACCGAAAGGAAATCAACAATCGTGTTTTCACTTCTAGGAACTACCTTGATTGCATGCTCAGTGAAATAATTGCTGAACATGTCCCATTCTTCAATTCTATAAGCTCTCATTCTGGGATGCCTGGTCTAATATATGTCATTTATCTGATTTATGACCAATTCCAAATATCCGATGTGTATATTTTTGGCCTTCCTATCTTTCAAAGAATGTAAACCCAACAACAAAGCTTCGTATTCTGCTACATTGTTAGTACATTCAAAATTCAACTGGTAAAACAATATTTAAAATTCCTCGATGGGAGAATTGATATGCACACCTATGCCAGCTCTGAATTTAGAGAATGAACCATCGAAGTACAAGATCCAAAGACCTTCCTCCTTTTCCTTCACTTCCACTGTAGCTTGCCTCTTGGCGATTTTTCCTTCCTCCTTATTGACTCACGTAGAGATTTTGAGGTCATAGGGAAAAACATCATTGAATAAAATGGACAACCCAAGCTCGGTGTCAACATCGTATATAACATGATCATTTGACTTGTCTGGGCTACTAACCACTTATGGAGATATTTTCTCGCTGTACAAGTTTTTACTCCCTCCGATCCTAGGAATGGTGGCATAAGACATGTCCATTTGTAGGTTCCCTTTTAACTTGGAAGTTCAGGATCTAGATAGCAACACATCGAACTTAGGGGAACATATTCCACGACCACATCCATCAGCACAGTTTTGGAAGGAAACTATGTTAGAGTCACTACCATATCTTTGATCAACCTGAGAAATTTCACCTTTTTGGAATCAAAAGAGTACAAATATTTGTAAGGTCGCATGAATTCTAACCCAAGGCTCTCTACCACCCCCTTTGGCATCAAATTATGGGATGCTCATGAATCCAACATAGCATTAGGCATGACCATGTCGTGCAAATTTAATCTTAGATAAAAAGGAGGAACCTCCTCTTCATCTCCATTTTCAAGCCTAGACCCAAAACTGATAGTGGGAGCATCATCATTCACTTCCAAGATGTCGGGTTGAAAATCTCCTTGACTTTTAACCATCCCGATTATTTTATTCCTTAACAACTCATTGAAGGTAATAGAGATTTTTACCTTGGAAATTTCAGTCTGCAAGTTGAAAGTAGGCACGGTATTCTCTATCTCTATAGGTGCTGGTGGCCTAATTTCTTTAATCTTTTCACCTTTATTCACAGGTTCTTTGCATGGAACCTACTCCTTTGGTTTTACCTTACTTTTATCATCATTTTGCAAACTGTTGGAGGGCTGATTCGGATTCATCTTACCTTTATTGAAAGAGACATCTCTACTCCTCAATTGAATCTTCCTCTTGATCTCATCTATGTCATGCATATATCCCCACTGGTACTATTCTGATTTTTCTTCAAGGTCCTTCGGGTCCTCCTCTTGGGAATATAGATTATGCTCCAATTTCGTGAGGTATATATCAAAGTCTAGATATCCAAAAAGATGGATTTGATCTTCAGCATGCTCTTCCTCACCCTCGCCATCAACATAATTATTAGGAAAAGGTGGCTGTATTTGATGAGCATTTAGGTTTCGGGGATTTATGGCCTCCCTTTGTCTAATCTGTGGAGGTTGAGGAGGGTTGGGTCTTCTAAAATTTGGGTTCCTGACTTCGGCTTCATTTTGTTCCCTATTCAATGAACCATTATCCATAGCTAATTTATCCATAATCTTCTCTATTGTATTCAACATCATTTCAAACTTTACGCCGTTAGCGAAAGCAACAAAGGTAGAAGGCCCATCTTCTCTTCTCTGACTCTCCTTGTCTCCATCTTCTTCCTGATCTTCCCACTTACGATCATGTTCACCTCCACCTCTAAGGCACCTTGAAACATTCAGGAATATTTGCAGACTTGCTTTCTCTTAGCAGTAGAGCAAAATCACTGTCAAAAGTGTCAGCGTAATGTAGCTTGGGAGCACCCACTAGTGTTTTGATGTTGGTAGGAATAGAATTAAATGCTCTCATAAACCTACCAAAAAATTCATGTACAGACTTGAAACCACCTTTATTTAGGCTATTGTATTGGGATAAGACTTGTAAGGGGCTTCTCCTATCGTTCCACCTTTTCAAAAACATAGTTTGGAAAGTGGCGAATGTGCAAATAGATCCAGGAAGAAAATCCTTGAACCACTTCTTCGCTTCCCCCAAGAGACTCAACACAAACAACCTCATTTTCACATTGTCATCGCCTACTAGGTCCAGGTCCAATAATTCTTTAAAATTATCGACGTGCTGTTTGGCTATGAAGTTTACCTCCCCATCATAGAATGGGACTCTTTGGGCATAACCTTAAGGGGGGTCATGTAACATGATAGGCAAGTATAGTGGGGTGAACCTAGTGGCCATTGGTCTAGGTGGGTTTGGGACTATAGGAGGGTCTGGGAGGACAAGCTAATTTTGCACCACCAGGGCGGTATAGGGTTGAAAGTTTTGGAGCGCAGGTTTTCTAGTCCTCGAAAGGTTTTTCCAGAGAGAGTCTAGCAGATATGCTTCCAACCTATCAGGGTTCACTTTGGTGTTCTTCAGATATGACTCTGATTTAGATTTTGGTAGGGATCTTTCAAAGTAATCTTCCTCTATGGAATCTTGGAAGCTATGAAATTCTTGGGTAGAGGAATTTTCAAAATGAGGAATAGCTAACTGATCTTTTCCCTTATTCCTAAATGGTTTATTGGGGTTATATAAACTTGGAAATATTTCAGTGTCAGGATTACCTATTCTATGTGGCTGCTGGGAAGCCAGGATGTCTTTCGTATGCAGCTCAGGCACGGTGTGGAGTTGCCAGAACAAATACACAACCTTATTTACTTGTAAGGGTCTTTGTTTTGCCGCAGAAACTTGTTATCCTTTGAATATTTGTCATTCTTCCTAGGGATGATGTTCAATTTCATCCCCGACAACTATGCTAGTTTGTTAGCACTCAGAATCACACCCAAGGTTGCGAGAAGGAGGACCTCAAGGTAACAGTAGAATCACTTTAGGAAAGAGAGCCATCTTCTCCAATTCCAGAGAGGGATCTCTCACAAATACATAACAAGTCTAGATTATATTGTCATGAGATGAAATTCAAACATTTGTGATTGGAAACAAAGTAATGGCGTATTGAGTTAGGGAGTCACAAATACCAAGAAAACAGAGCATTTTGCATAGGAAAATGCTTGCAAGAGCAAGGTAGTACTTCAATCACGGTCAATATGTTTTGGGTTTGGTGGGAAATGTAGAATGATGATAGTCCACTAACCGTAGGGATGAATTCTACAACAATTTTGGAGGAAATGTTTGGTGGATATCGGAAACAATGACAGTAGAATATGAGTACGAATTGAAAACCATTATACACTAAGTCTACAACATGAATAAAACATAATGTAAAGAGATAACAGGAAGCACATGCACATTAGGAAAAGAAAATCACATACTGTAATTGAGAAATACACAGGAATTCTTGCATTCAAATAACAAATATTCAGCTCTGTGACTTTTATTAAATCAAAGTATCATAAAAACAACAATCTTACAAAATCAAAAACAACCAACCCCTTATCCTTCTATGAGGAGCATATTTATAGTGTTTGAGCCCCCTAAGACCAACCTTGAAACGGGGCCAAAATTAGTTACAAAATTAGCAACAATATTTTCAACAAACTGTATAGTGGCATCTACCCATGGGTGGCATAAAACAAAACGTGATGGAGGTAGCATCTCTATTGGACCCAAAGAGATGTTGTGTCTTCAAAGTCCAAGCTCGCCTGATTCCTTTACAATTGTATCTTTGGTTCTGATTGTGGCCTAAGCACATCATCCTTGGTGTAGCCTGTGTTTGGACTTACTGTAGTTTTCAATCACTTTCCATTGGTTAACCGTTAGTGTTTATAAATTTACCATTTCTTCCACCAATACTCTAAGCTCTATGTTGTCTAGATAGGAAGGCATTGGTAACCTTGTGAAAAAAACCTTTAAATAAAATAATAATTCGAATTCACCAGACATTTTTTTGACCACGGTTTTTCTTGAAAGCGATTGTTGGGCCATGTCTTCGAATTGCCTGTGTTCTTGCATGCACTCGATCAATCTGTCATAATAAATTTTCTTGGACATCATTGGTCATTTTTATTCCTAGAAGAAAGGGATCCCCCTTTGGACCAAAGGATTAAACAACACAACAAAGACGTCGGCATATTTGTGCATGAAATTCCATTTTGCTTCGACCATATTTAAGTGGCGGTGTTTGTGAACCACTTTTCTGGCCTATGTGATGACTAGAATCCTATCTTGGATGTTTCCTCATCTGATGTCTTCATCAGTCAAACTATTCAAGAAATAGATTGCGCCTTCAGCTGCGTCCAAGGGCCTTTTGTTCAGGTCCAGTTTTTCCATCTAGATATGCTTTTTCGCTACTTGTATGACATTTTCCTTATCTCGGATAAAATCCAAGTATGGTCATACTTTGGTTGCTTCTACTATTATCATGTCGCAACTGAGGTGTTTCGCCCCTATAAGAGATGCATGGCCTAAAGCCTGTTTTGTTAATTTGTCTTTCTTATCCTCCAATTCTTTACAACAATTTTCCAACTTCTTTCTCAATCCTTCTTTGACATTAGCCATGTCCATCAGGTCCTGACTTTTTTTTCTTAGGCTGGTGATTTCTAGAGCTTTGATACTTACGTGTGACATGGTTTGGGAGAGGGAGTCTGCACCATATATTTCAGATGCTTGAATCATGGGTGCTAGTTGTTCATGTTCCCTTTCCTTTGGTTCTTTTAACTCTTTTTCTAACTCAGGCTACCTTGCTTCGAAGGCTCATTTTTTTCCGACCCAGAGCTTTACCTGTTTCTTCCACTATTTCTCTTTTTCTTCCTGCTTGAGCAGTCTAGCCTTACAATCTATTAACTCGGTGTTTAAGGCCTCCTTCTCTTTTTTAATTTTAGTTAAGTCAGCAATTTGTATAAGCTGAGTACTAGGGATGTCTAAATTTTTCTTCAACAATTGGATTGTCCCCTCCTTGTCCTTTGGTAGCCTTTGCGTGGTAGTACCTTTATCTCCTGGGCTATTTGCCACCAATATATCTACATGGAGCTTCTTAATCTGGGTTTGTTAAGCCTTATTCTCCAACTTCTCCTTTCAGAGCATCTCTTCAACTCTTTTCTTACCGACTCCTAGTTTCGATATTTGCAAGGCATCTTGGAGCAGATCAGTGTAGAGGAAGTCACTTATCCCTTGGTGTAAATGAATCATGTCAGTTTTTGGGACCTTTTTTGGATCTACCTTTAGGTCAGCTACATTGTCTCTTGCGATCATGGAAAAATTCAACGTGCCCCTGGTCGGGTCTCTGACAGTCGCTAAGGAGGTACTCTAGCCCAACAATTTGTCCACTTCATCGCATAACTTCAATCTTTCTTCAAATAATTTTTCACCGGCTTCTCTGTATTTGTCCAGCAGCTCAACTTTAGACTTGTACTTACTTACTGCCTCTTTAGGAACACTACTAAATGCATACTCCTGAATTTCAAAAGTTGGACCTTTAACTTTCACAGTTTTATTTCTCCCCTTAGCCTTGGCACTCTGCATGAGTTTATTCAGTTCTTTAGTTTTCTACTTCTTGGATGTTCTAGTCATATGTCCTTCATCTACATCCATGGCCTCTCAGTGTTCTCTTTTATTCCCCTCTTCAGACAGGCTAGCCAAAGGGGTGATCTGTGTGGCCATGGCCACAATGCCGGAGAGGTCTTGTTGGGGGGGACCCCCTGCCGGTGCAAGGGAGGTTGAATTTTCAGGAATATCTTCATCGAAGTTAGTCTCTCTAGGGTATTCCATCCAATTTTCCTTCTCCGCCAAGCCCTCCACTTCAACATGCTCGAATGGCTTGTTCTTATTCACTTCCTTCTATTAGAGATGATTTGGTGAGGGTAATAATTAGTTGTTTCTTCCTTTGCAAACCCTTTGTCTCTGAGAAAACTTTCGACCATTGGCAAGGATAATTTTCTTTTGACAGTAAAAGGACCAACTTCCCATGGAAACTTAATATCTGTGAGCTTCCTCAAGTTTAGAAAATGATCATGTTTGGTTGTTAGACTTTGCTTGATTAGCTCTAGTGCAAACATCCTCACTGTCAAAAACACTGGTAGGACATATGGATGATGAGTAAACCCATAGAACCTAATCACCGTATTGTTTTTTGAGAGAAACCAATCCCCCACTATTCTTTCAAGGGATAACTGTAACAAGCATTTCATCTCTGGAAGGACCCTTGGCAGCCTCTTTTGGAAGAGCACTTCATATACTGGTGCCATGAGGACATTCATGAACCTGCAATAATACTTGTGCATGTCCTCTGTCATAACCATTTCAAGGAGCTGCAGGTCGTCATCATTGAAGCTCAAAAACATCCTCATAAGGAGAGATTGGAACCTGAAGGTTCCCGACTGACAAAAATTACTCAACTGGGAATTTATACTTCTAGCTAGAAATTCATCGAATTATAGACATGAGGGTGGTAAAGGCTAACTCAATTCTCCTGATGCTATTTGGCTTGAACTTAGGGTGAATATCAGACTCAATAAAGGTTCAGTGACAAATTGGTTCAAATCCATACCTAAGAACTCGCTCTCTAGGGTTATCACACACTGCGTCTCTTCGTTAAACAGGTCGAAATCAATGGGGAAGGGAGGGTTTGACAACTGAATTTTTGAGCATTTTTATCTACTAAGGATTTCCCATCTTCCTGTAAATTGAGTTTTCAAACGTCTGAATCTTCCATTTCGTCCATGAGAAAACAACTCAATATAGCAAATACGTACCAGGTTGGTTGAAAGTTTGCTTTGGAAGCTTGTCCAAGGTGGCATAGTCTACATAGTCTGAACCCTCGCTTCTTGATGCTGCAAAATAATAATCGGTCTCGATCCACGTGCTGGATTTTATACTATTTTATTCTCTTATCTAACCGTGCATCTTTCTAGATGGATGAAATATTAGCCGTAGATCTGGGACCTAAGAGCCTTGATCTGTGTGATCTCGTTTATTGGATTTTGTACTATCATGTTTTATCTTCACAGCCCCTAGCATACCTCCGAACTGTGGGATTTAACCACCATCGTTGATCTTAGACTCTCCTACCATCACACCATCCAGAGCGGAGAGCTTTATCAGATTTCACACTTTTCAATCTAGTTTTCTTCCGTGCACTTACGGCTGGCAGAAAATCTATTTGTTGTAGATCTACCCCCGCGCTGATCTCTACTATCAAATAGGTCTCCTCTTTATTGCATTTCATGAAATTTGAGACGTTATTTCCCAAGGGCATCTTAGATCAACAGAATCTATCTCTGTCGTTGATCTAATATCTTCACGATATCGACCATCAAAGATCGTTATGGTTTAACTTATTTCTCCAATTTGGAATTGTCCCTTTTGCGACGCATTTAAAACTCATGAAATGGATCTCCACTGTTGATCTACTTCACCTTCTCATCGGGACCATTGAAAAAATTTCAATCCTCGTCATTCTTTTGATGGGGGTCTTCTCTTTCTTCCTGCATGGTCAACACAAGAGGGCTTTTCTACGACTCTGGACCTTGGGCTCTCTTTCACTTGATAGACTGTTTCCAATGCGGTTCTTTATGTTCTTATCGACCCTCAAGCTCCTTCCTTATATCTTTTCCCTTTATTTCAGGAACCCACTACAGCCCCCGAGGCTTCTTGTCGTGAAACTTTTGCAGGCCCTATTTCTTCCCCCACAGGTTAGAAAACCCTTCCTTCTATTTAGCACAAATTAGGTGCTAACATAAGAGACCTGCAAAAGAAGCTTCAACCTTCATTAAACCAATTTTACTACATAAAAGGAGATAATATTTAGTAAATATGAAACCGTAATATGATAATCATCATCATGTAATCATAAAAATATATTCAACACATATAACACTCTAATTTGGAAAGGGAAGAACATCAAATCATTATTGATAAAGTGGAATAAGTAAAAAGTTTACCTTCTCTTCATGCAAGGCACCTCGTGAAACCCTTGATATGGATCTCCTGCTTATCTTCTCCAAGAATCTTAGCCTCCAAGATCTGCAACAAGAGTGAATGACATCTAGGGAAAAGGTATGGGGGATGAGAGCCCCAATTACACCAACATAACAATGCAAAGGTCAATTCCCCCTTCATAGACCCCTCTCCCTCTCTTATATACTTTTCTAAAGTGTTAAGGTCGACTATGGATCATTTACAACTGAAGGANTTTATATATATATATATATATATATATATATATATATATATATTGAATATTACAGGATATACTCGCAATTTTAATTCATAAAAGGGGCAAGTGACATACAGTTTTTCCTAGGAAAACTCGTGAGTGGGTCAAAGAATCCATTTTTAGTGTATTTCTGAGAATTTTCATGGGTTGGTGTCTTCTAGAAAGTTTTTCCTTGGTTTGATACCTTCCCAACTATTCAAAGAATAGGTTAAACAGATTTACAAAACTCAAGATATGTCTCCTCCTTGACAAGTGTGTTTTTGAGTGGCTAATAGGAGTTTTCATGAAGTGTCGTCATGGACTCGTCATCATGCGACGGAAACATATAAAAATTGTCATAGACGAAGGAGTGCTATTTTGGGATACAACACTAACATGTGCAAAAATAAATTTATTCAAGGACTATTTAAGTTGAGTACTAGATCAAATGATATGGAGGAAAATTGAAAGGCCCAATAACGCTATACTCCTCCATGCAATGAAGGGAAAAACAAAACTAGCTAAAAACAAAGTAAAACATAGAGTAAAGAATGTTTTCTTTGTCTTAATTAAAATAATGGATACTAAAATACACCACCTTGATATTGAATGTATAAGATGAGGTATCTATAGCCAACCCGAGGGAGGGTTCTTCTTCTCCTCAAGTGCTCCACTTTAAGCTTTTGATATTATAAAAGGGATGTCTCCATTGGGAAAAAGAAAGGACAACAGGTGGGAACTCTCTCTGTATGAAGTCAAACAACATAAGCTTACTCATGACGAATTATGAGTGATTTGACCAAGAGGTATTTATTTATAGTAAATTATGTGGACATCTCTTATAAATGACAAGTCTCTAATGTGAATGATCTACTTTCATTGATGAAGTAGTGAGATTAGGATTGTATTGAAGACCATATAAAATCCTATTTTTATTAATGACATATCGACGATGTCCACTTTCAACCACTACTATTGTTTTGAAGAGAAAACCGTATAAATGAGTAACCATTTGATGATTTTGGGGCTACTTTGTGGTTTTTGAAGGAAAGTGTGACGAACATTCATGGAATTTTAGGGAAATTCCAAGGAATGACTTTTTAAGGTCAATCCTTAGATATAAGTTAGTTTTTGGTAATAACAATAAGATCATGTGATTATGGAGGTGATAGAAAATCGGGCTAATCCTATTGGAAGTTATGTACAACGATGATGAGATTGATGACACATTGGGTGAGAAAAATTAGGCTATTAACACACCAAACCATGAAAACAAGTGGCCCTATTTTCACAAGGCTTCTAACACATGTTTTAAGCTTCAAAAATAAAGGGTTCATGAGCAAAAAATCAAATAGAGAGAAAATACACATGTATTCATTTTAGTTCTTCAAGAATCTATTTGGATTAGCTGTAAATCCCACATCAACCAAAACAATGAATTTGCATTTTTTTCTTACATGATTTCAAGTACAAAGGGACATTCTCTACCAATGCATTCATTTCCAAAATCATGCATTGACACTATTTTTCAAAGAATTGAGATATCATATTCAAGAGTAATATGTGTCTCCCATAAGTTGACCATTCAACTCCAAATAGGTGGCCAGGATTTGTTGATGGGAAAATTTCATTACAATGCCCTGATTTGTTGGAGGATGGTTTCCATTGCAACATCATGATTTGTTGGGGGAGTGTCATTTCAACAACCTAACACATGCATTGCTTGCCCTTGTGATTGATTATAAAATAGTAATAATAATATAAGAAGGTAATGGCTCAAATTTGAGCCCCCATCTTGTGTGCAAGAGAGGAAATCAAAACAACCAATAGTCAAAAGGAAGAAGTTCACTTCAACTATCATGTGGTTTATTTTTTGGAAAATGATTTTGGTTCGAAACCAAGTTTAAAGTACAAATTTGAAGATGAACGAGGGGGTGGCCATGTTTAAAGAAATACTATGTAAGGAGAGCAAGAATAATGGTCCTTGAATGTTGATGGTGCAATGAGTAAAGAAATGCAAGTCGGTGGTTTTTTTGAAAAATTTAAGGGGCAATGTATGTATATGACGTTTTACTAATAAAGCATTAGATTCATTATAGGTGACTCATTTATCTTTTTTTTTTAATGTTTCCATGGGAAATGGTTTCTTTATTTCTTGTTCTTCCCTGATTTGTTTCCACTTTGAAAGTGTAATGTGTAGTTGTATCGTTTGGTATCAAAGCTAGAGAATCCTATAGTTAAAGATGACTCAAACAAGTGAGAGATTGTTGGGTATAGTTTTCAAGGATATATAACGCCACTAAGAGAATCTAGGTGGATGATGTTCTAGTTATACAATAGGATTTCAAAAGAGGAGATGCTAGAATCTGCATTAAACATATAGAAAGAAGATTATGTAGGATAATTTTCAAAGGAGATTGTGTTGAAGAATGTGGCATGGAAAACATAGGATTTATTAGAGTTAATGGATGGGGTTTAGGAATACCATGATGAGAATGTGGGAATGGAATTCTTTCATTCATTGGTACAAAATGACAAGAACACCAATGGCCATATAAACAACCAAATGGAGAGGAACTAGTACAATAGCACATGATGAAAGTGATCATGAAATAGAAGAGTAAGCCACCATCTACGATACATAATGCTTGGATTAAGAAATAAATAATGATAAGGAAAACTGGAAGTTTGTGAAATACGTCTATACTTGACACCCTAGTGTATAATGGGAGTTTGAATAGAGAGGAGCTCATTGACTGGATTTCCAAAAAAGACTAATACTTTGAGTTTGAGCAAATTGAAGATATCCAAAGTGTTGAGTTTGTGCAAAAAGTTAAAATGTCACTCCTCATGGTGGTGGTACAACTTGCAATTGGATAGACAACATATAGGGAAGGAGAAAATAAAGAACCAAGTCCAATTTCATAGGTAGATTTCTACTTGTTGATTTTTCAATAACATTGTTAAGAAGATTGCAAAATTTTAAGGAAAATAAAGAGATCGACAAAATCCAAAACCGAGGATATTATGAGTAGTACTAAGAAAGCTTGTATGAGGATATGGAATTCCGCCAATGTTGCAATGGATAAGTTGAATATGCCCACCCTTGATGAGTTTAATAAAGCAAACCCAATTAAACTAAATATCATTATTATTGAGAAAGACATGGATCAAAGTGAAGAAGCGATAAAACAAGTTATAAAGGTTGACGAGGAACCACTTAGTGAATATTTATATCATTTAGTTGGATTGGCCGCTTGGATCGAGTTAAAAATGATATTGAAAAAGAAACTGAACCAAGGGTGTTTGGTGCTGAGGTTTAGTTTGAGAAGTTACAAGATGCACTAGTGAGAATCTTTGATCTTCATGCTCAATGGAATAAAATACACAAGGGAGCGAGTTAATTGTTTCTTTCATTTTTGTATATTAGGTTTAGAAAAACAGATAATTGTTATTTTTGACAGTAACCAAAATCCAGTTGTCCCCCAATTTGAGGCTATATAAGAAAATTTAATCCAGTTGTCCCCCAATTTGAGACTATATAAGAAAATTTAATCTAGTTGTCCCCCAATTTGAGGCTATATAAGAAAATTTAATCCAGTTGTCCCCCAATTTGAGACTATATAAGAGAATTTAATCTAGTTGTCCCCCAATTTGAGGCTATATAATAAAAAATTTATGAAGCCGAAAAGGACGAGAGGTGGTGGGAAACCCTTTTCATCTTTTATTTTGAACATTATTGTGGAAAGAAAGAGTTCAATGTAACTTCTTAAAGCATTTTTCGATATCGAAGTGTTGCAGACTGCTCTACAATTTTCCTGGTGATATAATGAATGATGCATTTTCAGTTTGATGCAAATTGGAATTTGTTTCTTATTGAATGCAGGAGAATGTTTGACATTTTAAGTAATTAATTGTTGATTGTGTCATATAAATTTGGATGCTTATTCATTGATTACAAGAAATTGTTTTCTCAAATAAGGGATTGGTATTTAAGCCTATAACTCGCCATTACACTAAAAAATTAGATGTACAGACAATATCAACAAAATTCTATTGATTTTTTTTTTTTGGAGTTTATCTTGTCATGTTGATGGTTTAATGTACTATTTAACATGATAATTTATTTCTTTGTTTTAATAGTGATATTTTTTTTGGTGCATCTATTTAGTTCAAAGTTTTGCTCCTGATCATGATAGTTTAGGTTTTATAGATTCCTTTGTTTAGTTTCATTTTGGTTGCTCATAGTATACTTAAAACTAAAAGAGAGAAAAAGAAATAAAATCTTTTACGACAAAAAATATTAACCATTGTGGAAATTAGGTCCATAACTAGTCGAAAAACACTACCCCAAATGTGACCTAGTCTAACTTGGGATTTGTGATTGAGCATTTTCCCTTACTGTTGACATGGTCATTTTGACCCCTTAATAGGTTCGTTGTAGTTAGCTCATCTATTTGTTGTGTTTTTTCTTTATTTTTTATGGTACCATGGGTGATGGTTTGTTTTCTTTCTTTTCTTCCATAAGCCCATGCACTCTAAAAGTGCAACCTATCACTGCATTAACATGCAATTGGTATTTCAACATTACGAGTTACTGTGTCCTTTTAATCACCTTATGTATAATTAAAAGGTTGAGGATTAAGATAAATATACGTTGATTTTTTTAATCTCACTGGGTGAGGTACACTAGTGTAAACGAATGGGTTTACTAGGAATGCCATCCACGAATGTGGGGAAACATCCCTTAGATTCGTAGCAAGAATTTTATTGGAAAATTATATCTATGATAATTATAATAAAAAAATAACACTCCTTATATAACCGAGCATCATCAACTATATAATGGACCTGTGATATTCAATGATACCAACCAAATTATAAATAAAATTAATGAGTTTCTAAGATTTGTTCATTCCTTTTCTTCTCTTTAGCCTTTTAACATTTCATCTTTCTTCATTCTTTTTTTTTCTTTGGGCTTTAAACATTTCAACTTATTGTATATTTTCAAAGACTTTACATAGAATTAATAGATGTGGGTTAATATAAACTATGCTTTATATTTTGAAACAATAACAATGGTTGTAACAACAAGCACACTATGTACAAACCAAAATCTAATAAAAAATATTGAATATTCTCTACTTTCTTCTTCTTCATGTCCAAGTCAATAGGCCATTAGTCTTTCAACATTTCAATTAGATGTGTCCTTTCAATGACTTATGTCAAATTAATAAATTTAGGATTAACATAAATTTGTGCTAATTATATTAAAACAATAACAATCCCTGTACCAACAAATGCATTGAAGTGTTTCCCACTAAATTTTAAATAGAATTAATGTGTTGCTTAGTTTTCGTAACCTCTATGTCCCTCTCAATACGTTATTGGTCCTTCTTTCACTATATTTTCTTTGGCTTTTAGACATTTCAATTTATTGTGTCCTTTCAAAGAATTTAAATGCATAATTATCAGATTCCAAGTTAAGGTAATCTACACTAGTTATATTAAAACAATAACAATCATTGTACCAAAAAGCACAATAGGTACCAACCGAAATCCAGATAAAAGTTAATGAATTTCCTCAACTTTATGTGGAGAAGCATCTTTTAGGTTTCCTTGGAAAATATTATATGTGCTACTAAAGTTAAAAGGTAACACTCATATCAACAACCATTATCCACTCTAAATGGACTACATTGTATTGATACCCACAAAATTCGAAATAAAATTAATGAGTTTCAAATCTTCCTTCACCTCTATGTCCTAATCAATACACCCTTGGTTCTTCGTTCCTTATCCTTTCTTTGACCTTCGTTGGCTCGCCAAATTGACACTCTTTACACCCTCCATATATGCCCTTGATATCTTCATTTGATCCTTTTATCCCACAAATCCTTCTACATTTTCACATATTCACCCAAATATTCAGCAAGTTATTAAGGTATGATAATTCATTAATTTCCTTTGATTTAATGTTTAAATGTCATTTCTTGAAGGATTTGTGACCGTAATTACGTTTATGTAGCATACTTTGATTTCTGCAGCACACGTTAGCGTTCAACATCAATTAGTTATTTTGAAGCTTCTCCACACGTGGCCAGCTTGCTCAAACAAACTCGAGTTTATCCATCTTCAATTTTGCTGATGACTTATGTACAATTAATGCAATCTTCATATCTAGGCACTATGTGCTGTAGAGATGAATATTTGCTATTAAACGACAACCCAAAGAATATCTTGAACATGAGGAAGTTAGCTATTTTCACGTTGTATTCTTAATTAGCAAATCAAGTTGTTACTGTAAAACCAGTAATGGTTATCTTAGCCTGCAAGCTATACAAAGAGAGTCATAGATCGAAAATGGATAGTAAGAAGATATAGGGAGGAGAATGTACTATGCATGTATAAAGAGATATGTAGACATGATGAAGGCAAAGGATATGTATGTATGCAAAATACAATGAATGATTAATAGAAGGGCTGCATTGCTAATTGTTGGTTCTTTTTCTGAATGTGACAAAGTTATAATGTTTTTATAAAGAAAAAATAGTTTCGTAAATTATAATCTAATCTAGTTTATATTGTTAATGTTTCTTATATGTCTGTAGCTTAAATCTCTTAGTCTGTAAACATCCTAAGGACTTGTGGTCTTGTTGGCAAGGATCCACCAACACAGATCATAAGCCCTTTCTCTCTAATTTTAATTGTTTATAATTAGATTAGCCAATTGTTCTTGTTTCCATTAAAAATAAGAATTGTGCTTGATCAATTGACTTTAGGAATCAAAAGTTATTTACTGTAATGAGATAATATTCATAACAGTGGTTAGTTTCAAATTGAGATTGGGTAATAGGAGAAGTTTAAAAATATTGTTTTAAATACTTAGTATTGTAAGTCTGATTTGTTATGCTATAGATTCAAATTCTGAGTTTGAAAGTCATACATTAAGTTTGTAAAACTTGGTTCCCAATAAAATAAACTTTATTATAATTTCCTTTAAATTGTAGGATATATAGATGGTATTCATTTTCATTATGTTTTAAATATTTAAGATTATTCAATCTTGTTTTTAAAGATTAATTGTATTCATTACGCAAATTATATTCATTATGTTTTAGTTTTAAAATACAAGTTAGTTTGAAATAGTTTTGATCACAGGGACAATTCTATAATAGTATTAAAACTTATTGAAAATCCATTAATCTAATAAGAGATTTTAAAGTATTAAATGATACATCAACTTCATAAGTTTGCTTTCTGCAACTTACTCTGTTTTCTGTGTCCTAGTTCACTTTCTGTAACCTTTTATGTTTTCTGTGTTGATAAATAGTTTTCTGTTTATTTAAATTTCTGAATTATGATTAGATAGTTCTTAGTTTATGCTTTAGTATTAGAATTATTTTTGAAGTTATTTTAAAGAGTATTTCCATTCCTGTAATTAGGATAGGACATGAATTTGAATATTTTGTAGATGTGAGAGTATTCTAATTAATATTCGGACTTTACATTTGAATGTACAGTTTGATAGTTGATATATTAGAAATCTTATTATTAATCATTTTGAATAATCCCTATATTAGAGTAAGCCATCTTAGAGTAGATTAAATTAGGATAGGCCTTATTCCTGCATATACAATGTTTGCATCTCACAAGATACCTTCGTGGGTTGACAATTAAGTGTTGTGTTAGATAGTGCATATTTAGCCCTGACATTTTTGGTGTTGCTGCTAGGGAGGTGGTAAAGGGATTAGAGTCTAGATAGGTTTTTTTTTACACAACAAAGGGGAGGGAAGAATGGTAAGACGAAAGGTAAGAACCTGTGCATCCACTATAGTGGGTTACCCCAAAACCTTGTTTTTCCTTTTCTGCACAAGTTTGTTTGATTTATTTAATAGTATGTTTCCATTTTTGCAAATGTAGAT
Source organism: Pseudotsuga menziesii (assembly GCA_001517045.1). NCBI lineage: Eukaryota > Viridiplantae > Streptophyta > Pinopsida > Pinales > Pinaceae > Pseudotsuga > Pseudotsuga menziesii. The sequence goes on along the minus strand of LPNX011110260.1, from coordinate 96,818 downwards.
AGTTTACTCTCACATAGTTAATTTCAAGCATATATGTTTTTGAAATTTTTCCTTTTCCTGCAGTTACTTTTGATGCAAGTGTATTTTTCCTTTTAATAATATGCAAGATTGCTCTTTATTTAGCTAATAGTAGGATTTCTTTCAAGTAGGGATGTTTATGGTTTTATAGTATAGAGTTGGATTGATTTCATTTTGATTTTGATTGCATATTATATTATCTAAATATTGGGCTAGTTTTACACTCACAACATTTAATTTTAGTTCCTTTGCTTTTGAGTTAATTTTACACTTTTGTATTGAATGCATTTGAACTTTAAAAACATTTGGGTGCTGTAAGAACCATGTTACTAACCCACCTATGAAGCAGGACATTTGAACTAATACAAGTTTAAAGATGTTCCAAAGTTTGTTGAGTAGAGAAGGGCTTATTACTACAAAGGGTTTCTTTAATCCTTGTTGTAGCATTAGGTCCACATTTGGAAGATAATCCATGTTCCAAAATGGGAAGCAGACCTATAAGTATCCTCAGCATGAATATCCTGATCTACACATTTCTCATTCATTATTTGCTGAGGGATCTCTAGAATCAGGGGAAGTAGCTGAAGAAGAAGAACAACTAGAACCTAAAATTACAGAATTTCTTGCTTGCCTGGTACCAAAGGAAGAATATCAAATTGGCTTGGAAATTAAGGATACTAAAGAAGAAAGCCAAGCTAGTCAAGAATCTATTAAGTCATGGACTGAGTCAGTTTTTCAGTCCCAGCCTTTTACTTTTCAGCAATTTTTGAAAACCAGATTATATGAGAAGTTGGCTCCTCATGTCATGGTATTTGTTCATATACATTATGTGAACAAGAATATTTTAAAAAACTTGATTCGTAGGTGGTTACACTGGAAGTACTCATACACTTAAAAGAATACTTCTACTTCTAGTAGTATAGGGTAGTGTAGGGAATAAAAAAAAATAAAGGAAAAATAAAAAGTAAATAAAAAATAAAGCATTACTATGAAAACCAGTTTTTTTGGCACAGTCTAGCAACGGTCTAGCTAGAAAACCAAGAGACTCACTGGCTAGGCTCCATAATAAATTTGTTGATGATACTTCATATATGCAAAAAAAAAATTATATTTTGTTCTATGCTCAGCTGGTTGATGGGAGATTTATTAGGATGTACCAACTGCCTTGATTTCCATTAACATTAAGGGTGGAATATCTCGCATTGGTTAACAACTCTCCCTATTGGTTGGTAATCCAATGATTTATATCTATGTTCGACATCAATAAAAAATTTCACATAGATAGATTTGCACAAGGGAAGGACGTGGATGAAGACTTTGCAGTTATTTACTCTATGATCATGGACAGTTCTCAGTGGTTGCAACCTTCATTTTGGATATAGAGCAGCCTATTCTTTTTACAGAAATCAAGTAACATTTAGCATAGTAGACAACCTCTTAGAATAAATATGCTTAGTTTTATAGCAGCGCAACGTTTGGAAGTAAAGCAGGAGAACCTTGTCACAGAAACTTCATTCTATCACAGAAATGGCAACATGCAGCAGACACTCCTGACATTCAAAGTACTTTTGAAGAACTTGGTCCTTTAAGGTAATATCAATTTAAGGTAACGATCCTTTCTTTGAAATATATTTTTGCATTAAATTTAATGAAATTCGATCATGGATTATACCTGTGTACTTGCCAAGCCCATGATTTATCCTATACTTGTGTTTTACCTTTAGTTGTCATCATGATTTTTTGATTTTACCTTACCTCTGTCTGTCACCATTTGATTATCGTCCTTATACCTTATAAAGGAATCTTCATCTCTATGGCACATAGTGCCTAGAGATGAATATCTTATCACTTTGAAAATATATGATTATGTTCTCCTATCCATGCGACCTTTCATTTATTCCTTTATACTTTCATACACAAAATTTCATCATTGCACTAACATTTCATAATTTGTTTTGCACCCTGTACTTGAATGATTGTTAAATATGAGGCTTATGAATTACCATTATACCCACAACATTAGAAGCCTCGAGAACTCTGTTGAACACTTGTTTTATGCCTGTTCTATTTTCCCAGTTTCTGTTTCATCTTATATTTTCCATCCAAGTTATAACCTTAGAGAAAATTATGGGGCAGAAGGGAGATGCACGCCATGAACCAAATTCTATTTCTGTATATGAACATATACCTAAATTCTTGGCCACTTCAGCCAATCCTTCTCCAATTACTCAGCTACTGAATAAAAATAAGAAGATTAGAAAGTTTAAGGCAATGCTCAGGTCGTATGCACAAACCCAACAAGAACAAGATCAAGATCTATTGCTTGCAGAGACCGAGACATATAGTGAACAATGGAGAGATTATAGTCTTAAGCTCCTACAGAAGAATGAGAAATTGAAAGGAAAGCGTGACATAGCAGTTGCAGGTATAAAACACCTTAAGAAACTAGCAAGGAATTGGAGAGTTGAGGCCTGTAAGAAGTTGTCTCATATCAGTATGTTGAAAAATAAATTGAAATCTCGATCAAATCCAGCTGGTAGAAACTTGAACATTGTTGTCAATGCAACATAATCCTTGTCAGTAATATTAAAGCTTGGTTTTGAAATTTTGAAGACTATATCTAGTTTGTTGGCATGGGACATGCAAACAGATAGGCATGGGAGAGAGATTTGCTAAGAAACAGGATAGTGAAGCGTTCGATATCTTTGATTTTGTCAGTAAGGTTAAAAATTAGTGTTGAATTTTTTGAGATTTATGAAAGACATGTTTGCACGAGAACATGCAAATACTAAGGCATGGGAGTATGTTGCCTCACCAAATTGACACTCTTTTATACCACTTTACACCCTCCATATATACCCTTGATATCTTCATTTGACCCTTTTATCCCACAAATCCTTCTACATTTTCACATATTCACCCAAATATTCTGCAAGTTATTAAGGTATGATAATTCATTAATTTTCTTTGATTTAATGTTTAAATGTCATTTCTTGAAGGATTTGTGTCTAATTACATTTATGCAGCATACTTTGATTTCTGAAGCACATGTTAGCATTCAGCGGCAATTAGTTATTTTGAAGCTTCTCCACACATGTAGGGATGATTTTAAGGAACCATACTTATTTAAAAGTGTATAAATGTTGGCAAATATTACCAATTCTTAAAATGCCAACTATAAAATGATTGGCGATATTTTTCAAAAAATATTTTAATTTCCAAAGATTTTATATCGTTTATATAATAATTTGGTGATTTTTAGGGTGAAAAAATTTTACCCCATCAAAATTGGGTGAAACAGGGCTTCAAAAAATGCAAAATGGCAAATATTTTTTTGGAAGAAAAACATGGAAAAATAGCCCACTGGGCTAAAATTCGCCCCTAAAATTATCCTTGCACACATGGCCAGCTTGCTCAAACAAATGGCGACTTTATCCATCTTTAATTTTTCTAATGACTTATGTACAATTAATACAATCTTCATCTCTAGGCACTATGTGCTGTAGAGATGAAGATTTGCTATTAAACGAAAACCCAAAGAATATCTTGAACACGAGGAAGATAGCTATTTTCATGTTGTATTCTCAATTAGCATATCGGGTTGTTACTGTAAAACCGGTAATGGTTATCTTAGCCTGCAAGCTATATAAAGAGAGCCATAGATCAAAAATCGGTAGTAAGAAGATATAGGGAGGAGAATGTAGTATGCGTGTAGATAGAGATATGTATACAGGACGAAGGAAAAGGATATGTATGTATGCAGAATACAATGAACGATTAATAGAAAGGCTACGTTGCTAATTGCTAGTTCTTTTTCTAAATGTGACAGAGTTATAATGTTTTTATAAAGCACAGATAATTTGGTAAATTATAATCTGATCCAGTTTATATTGTTAATGTTTCTTATTTGCCTATAACTTAAATCTCTTAGTCTATAAACTTCCTAAGGACTTGTGGTCTTGTTGGCAAGGATCCACCAACATAGATCATAGGCCCTTTCTCTGTAATTTTAATTGTTTATAATTAGATTAGCTAATTGTTTTTGTTTCCATTAAAAATAAGAATTGTGCTTGATCGATTAACTTTAGGAATCAGAAGTTATTTATTGTAATGAGATAATATTCATAGCATTGGTTAGTTTAGAACCGAGCTTGGGTAATAGGAGAAGTTTAAAAATACTGTTTGAAATACTTAGTATTGTAAGTCTGATTTGTTTTGTTGTAGATTCAAATTCTGGGTTTGAAAGTCATACATTAAGTTTGTAAAACTTGATTCCCAATAAAATAAACTTTATTATATTTTCCTTTAAATTGTAGGATGTACAGATGGTATTCATTTTCATTATGGTTAAAGCTTTAAGATTATTCAATTTTGTTTTTAAAGATTAATTGTATTCATTCTGCAAATTATATTCATTCTGTTTTAGTTTTAAAATACAAGTTAGTTTGAAATAGTTTTGATCACATGGATAGTTCTATAATAGTATTAAAACTTCTTGAAAATCCATTAATGTAATAAGAGATTTTAAAGTATTAAATGGTACATCAACTTTATAAGTTTTCTTTTTGCAACTTACTCTGTTTTCTGTGTCTTAGTTCACTTTCTGTAACCTATTCTATTTTCTGTGTTGATAAATAGTTTTCTGTTTATTTAAAATTATGAACTATGATTAGATATTTCTTAGTTTATGCTTCAGTATTAGAATTATTTTTGAAGTTAGTTTAAAGAGTATTTCCATTCCTGTAATTAGGATAGGACATCAATTTGAATATTTTGTAGATGTGAGAGTATTCTAATTAATATTCGGACTTTACATTTGAATACAGTTTGATAGTTGACAGATTAGAAATCTTATTATCAAGCATTTTGAATAATCCCTATATTAGAGTAAGCCAGCTTAGAGTAGATTAAATTAGGATAGGCCTTAATCCTGCATATACAATGTTTGCATCTCACAAGCTACCTTCGTGGGTTGACAATTAAGTGTTGTGTTAGATAGTGCATATTTAGCCCTGACATTTTTGGTGTTGTTGCTGGGGAGGTGCTAAAGGGATTAGAGTCTAGATAGGTTTCTTTTTACACAACAATGGGGAACAAAGAACGGCAAGACGAAAGGTAAGAACCTATGCATCCACTATAGTGCGTTACCCAAAAACCTTGTTTTTCCTTTTCTGCACAAGTTTGTTTGATTTATTTAATAGTATGTTTCCCTTTCTGCAAATGTAGATAGTTTACTCTCACATAGTTAATTTCAAGCATATATGTTTTTGAAATTTTTCCTTTTCCTCAGTTACTTTTGATGCTAGTGTGTTTTTCCTTTTAATAGTGTGCAAGATTGCTCTTTCTTTAGCAAATAGCAGAATTTCTTTCAAGTAGGGATGTTTATGGTTTTATAGTATAGAGTTGGATTTCTTTCATTTTAACTTTGATTGCATATTAGATTATCTAAATATTGGGATAGTTTTATAATCACAACATTTAAGTTTAGTTCCTTTGCTTCTAAGTTAATTTTAGATTTTTGTAATGAATGCATTTGATTTCCTGCATGCATAATTTTTCCACAAATAGTATTAAAAGTTGAACTTTAAAAACATTTGGGTGTTGTAAGAGCCATGTTACTAACCCACCTGTGAAGTAGCACATTTAAACTAGTACAAGTTTAAAGATCTTGCAAAATTTGTTGAGTAGAGAAGGGATTATTACTACAAAGGGTTTCTTTAATCCTTGTTGCAGCATTACATCCACATCTGGCAAATAATCCATATTCCAAAATTGGTAGCAGACCTATAAGTATCCTCAGCATGAAGATCATGATCTACACATTTCTCATTCCTTATTTGCTAAGGGAGCTCTAGAATCAAGGGAAGCAGCTGAAGAAGAAGAACAACTAGAACCTAAAATTACATAATTTCTTGCTTTCCTAGTACTAGAGGAAGAATATCAACTTGGATTGGAAATTAAGGATACTAAAGAAGAAATCCAAGCTAGTCAAGAATATGTTAAGTCACGGACTGAGTTAGTTTTTCATTCCTAGCCTTTTACTTTTCAGCAATTTTTGAAAACCAGATTATATGAGAAGCCAGTTCCTCATGTCATGGTATTTGTTCATATACATTATGTGAAGAAGAATGTTTTAAAAAACCTGATTCGTAGGTGGTTACACTGGAATTACTCATACACTTGAAATAATACTTCTATTTCCAGTAGTATAGGGTAGAGTAGGGAATAAAAATAAATGAAGGAAAAATAAAAAGTAAAGAAAAAATAAAGCTTTACTGTGAAAACCAGTTTTTCTGGCACAGTCTAGCAAGGGTCTAGCTATAAAACCAGGAGATTGGCTGGCTAGGCTCCATAATAAAGTTTTTGATGATACATCAGCAAAAAAAAGTTAGCGTTTGTTCTGTGCTCAGCTCGTTGATGGGAGATTTATTAAGGCTGTCCTTTCAGTAAGTTTCAACCCATTGACTCCAAAACATTTTCTAGGTCTGAAGCTTGAGACATTTTTAGGTACCCTGGAGCCTAAATGCCTTAATGGTAGGAATCCTTGTCATTTTCTAAGTAAATTCATTAATGTTTATTGGCAAGAGAATTCTACAGTTCATTCGACTCCAAGAAATCTATTCATGACTGTTAGGATGTACCAAGTGCCTTGATTTCCATTAACATTAAAGGTGGAATATCTCGCATCGGTTAACAACTCTCCCTATTGGTTGGTAATCCAATGTTTTATATCTATGTTTGACATCAATAAATTTATTCACATAGATAGAATTGCACAAGGGAAGGACATGGATGAAGACTTTGCAGTTATTTACTTTGTGATCATGGATAATTCTCAGTGGTTGCAGCCTTCATTTTGGATACAGTGCAGCCTATTCTTTTTACAGAATTCCAGTAACATTCAGCATAGTAGACAACCTCTTAAAAGAAACATTCTCATTTTTATAGCAGCACAATATTTGGAAGTAAAGCAGGAGCACCTTGTCATAGAAACTCCATTTTGTCACAGAAATGGAAACATGTAGCAGAAACTCCTGACATTCAAAGTACTTTTGAAGAACTTGGTCCTTTAAGGTAATGATCCTTTCTTTGAAATATATTTTTGCATTAAATTTAAGGAAATTGTATCATGTATTATACCTATGTACTTGCTAAGCCCATGATTTAGCCTATACTCTCGTTTTACCTTTAGTTGTCATCATGATTTTTCGATTTTACCTTACCTTTGTTTGTCATCATTTGATGATCATCCTTATACCTTATAAAGGAATACTCATCTCTATGGCACGTAGTGCCTAGAGATGAATATCTTATGACTTTGAAAATATATGATTACATTCTCCTATCCATGCAACCCTTGATTTCTTCCTTTATACTTTCCTACACAAAATTTCATCATTGCACTAACATTTCATAAGCTTTTTTTGTGCCATGTACTTGAATGATTGTTAAATACGAGGCTTATGAATTACTATTATACCCATAACATTAGAAGCCTCGAAAACTCTGTTGAACACTTGTTTTATGCCTATTCTATTTTCCCAATTTGTGTTTCATCTTCTGTTTTCCATCCAAGTTATAAACTCATAGAAAATTATGGGGCAAAAGGGAGTTGCATGCCATGAACCAATTTTTTTTTTTCTGTATTAGAAGGTTTTCCTGAATTCAACGCATGCAAAGAAAGTTTTGAAGGAATCTCGTATCAATCTTTCTAGAAATTTCAAGGGCATGATGACAACATTACACTGAAATTCTCCCAGGGATTTGATGGGAAAGCCGTGCACATTGGCAATTTTATCATGGAGGTTTTGGAGAAAACAGTTTCCCATGCCACTGGTATTCCTTGTCAAGGAGAGCGCTGGTTTAAGAATAAACCCATAGAGTTCACATTGTGTAGCCAGTTTTTAAAAGAAGAATATCAGTCTGCAAACTGGAAGAAGGGTTTTCCTAGAGACTAGATGCAAGATGAATGGTGTAATGTGCTCTATGTGTTGCAGAAGTATTTGTCCTATGAAGAAAGGTATGTCACCACCCTAAACCACCATATTCGCCTACTATTTCATTTTGAAGCAGAACTGGAAATGAATATCCCCAATTTCCTATACAAGAGTTTATCTAAGATGTCGAGAAGGTTTCAAAAGCATTATGGTAACCCTTATAATAGTATTTATCATCATGGGTTGGTAAAAATTCTCATTGAGGATGAACTGCACCTTTGAAAGGATAGTTGGGTAAATTTTGTGGAAAGAATCAGGGGTCTTCCTTCATCTCCAAACCCTCATTCTCCCCACATTCATGTTTCTCCTTAGTCTAAAGGTCGTGAATTAGCATTTGTCCCTAATATAGAGCCAGAACAACCCCTAATTGAACTTTTCTCCTCTATATTATGAAAATACAAAAAGAAATGCCCTTAGCTGAAAATCCCTAATGTCGCAGAATCCCCAATGCAGCATCGAACCACCAGAAGCATGACAAAACAATTAATTAAACCCTCTAATTTAGACCTCAATATAAAGCCATCTATTTTTGTTGTTCTTGAGGAATCTCTTGATTCAGAGCCAGGTCTTCCTGATAAAAATACACCAAGTCAATTTCCCCCATCGCCTCCTTAGGAATTCGATTTTGTACATGTTCAACCTTCCGATTTCATTTTTCCTGATTTTGGTTCTGAACCCATGCATGAAGGTCTTCCTGTTCCAAAATATGTCCATGTAGAATATGATCCTGAACTATTTGACCCTCAACAGGTTGATTATGGGTCTTCTGATGATCATTCGCCTACACCAGAACCATGTGATGAACATATACCTAAAGTGTCGGCCACTTCAGCTATTCCTTCTGTAATTACTAAGAAGAAAAATAAGAAGATTAGAAAGTTTAAGGATCTATTTCTTGCAGAGACTAAGACATATAATGAATAATGGAGAGCTTATAGTCTTAAGCTCCTGCATAAGAATGAGAAATTGAAAGGAAAGCGTGATAGAGCAGTTACAGGTATAAAACACCTTCAAAAATTAGCAAGGAATTGGAGAGTTGAGGCCTATGAGAACTTGTCTCATATCAGTATGTTGAAAAAGAAATTGTAAGCTCGATAAAATCTAGCTGGTAGAAACTTGAACATTATGGTCAATGCAACATAATCCTTGTCAGTTATATTAAAACTCAATTTTGAAATTTTGAATACTGTATCTGGTTTGTTTGCATGGAACATGAAAATAGATTAGCGTGGGAGAGAGATTTGCCAGGAAACAAGACAGTGAAGCATTGGATATCTTTTATTTTGTCAGTAAGGTTAAAAATCAGTGTTGAAAATTTTTGAGATTTTGGAAAGACATGTTTGCATGAGGACATGCAAATACTCAGGTGTGGGAGTATGTTGGCTCGCCAAATTGACACTATTTTATACCTCTTTACACCCTCCCTATATACCCTTGATATTTTCATTTGATCCTTTTATCCCACAAATCCTTCTACATTTTCACATATTCACCCAAATATTCAACAAGTTATTAAGGTATGATAATCCATTAATTTCCTTTGATTTAATGTTTAAATGTAATTTATTGAAGGATTTGTGACTACTTACATTTATGCAGCATGCTTTGATTTCTGCAGCACACATTATCATTCAGCAGCAATTAGTTATCTTGAAGCTTCTCGACACATGGCCAACTTGCTCAAACAAACTTGAGTTTATCCATCTTCAATTTCGTTGATGACTTGTGTACAATTAATGCAATATTCATCTCTAGGCATTGTGTGCGATAGAAATGAAGATTTTCTATTAAACAACAACCCAAAGAATATCTTGAACATGAGGAAGTTAGCTATTTTCACATTTTATCCTTAATTAGTATATTGGGTTGTTACTGTAAAATCGGTAATGGTTATCTTAGCCTGCGAGCTATATAAAGAGAGCCATAGATCGAAGATTGATAGTAAGAAGATATAGGGAGGAGAATGTAGTATGTGTGTAGACAGAGATATGTAGATAGAACGAAGGAAAACGATATGTATGTATACAGAAAACAATGTTCATAGAAGGGATGCGTTGCTAATTGCTAGTACTTTTTCTAAATGTGACAGAGTTATAGTGTTTTTATAAAGCACAGATAATTTGGTAAACTATAATCTGATCCAGTTTATATTGTTAATGTTTCTTATATTCCTGTAGCTTAAATCTCTTAGTCTGTCAACTTCCTAAGGACTTGTGGTCTCGTTGGCAAGGATCCACCAACACAAATCATAAGCCCTTTCTCTGTAATTTTAATTGTTTATAATTAGATTAGCTAATTGCTTTTGTTTCCATTAAAAATAAGAATTGTACTTGATCAATTAACTTTAGGTATCAAAAGTTATTTACTGTAATGAGATAATATCCATAGCATTGGTTAGTTTAGAACCAAGCTCGGGTAATAGGAGAAGTTTAAAAATATTGTTTTAAATACTTAGTATTGTAAGTCTAATTTGTTTTGCTATAGATTCAAATTATGAGTTTGAAAGTCATACATTAAGTTTGTAAAACTTGGTTCCCAATAAAATAAACTTTATTATATTTTCCTTTAAATTGTAGGATATATAGATGGTATTCGTTTTCGTTATGGTTTAAAGCTTTAAGATTATTCAATACTATTTTTAAAGATTAATTGTATTCATTCTGCAAATTATATTCATTATGTTTTAGTTTTAAAATACAAGTTAGTTTGAAATAGTTTTGATCATAGGGACAGTTCTATAATAGTATTAAAGCTTCTTGAAAATCTATTAATGTAATAAGATCTTTTAAAGTATTAAATGATACATCAACTTCATAAGTTTGCTTTCTGCAACTTACTCTGTTTTCTGTGTCCTAGTTCACTTTCTGTAACCTATTCTGTTTTTTGTGTTGATAAATAGTTTTCTGTTTATTTAAATTTCTGAATTATGATTAGATAGTTCTTAGTTTATGCTTCAGTGTTAGAATTATTTTTTAAGTTAGTTTAAAGAGTATTTCCATTCCTGTAATTAGGATAGGACATGAATTTGAATATTTTGTAGATGTGAGAGTATTCTAATTAATATTTGGACTTTACATTTGAATACAGTTTGATAGTTGATAGATTAGAAATCTTATTATTAAGCATTTTGAATAATCCCTAGATTAGAGTAAGCTAGCTTAGAGTATATTAAATTAGGATTGGCCTTAATCCTGCATATACAATGTTTCCATCTCACAAGTTACCTTCGTGGGTTGACAATTAAGTGTTGTGTTAGATAGTGCATATTTAGCCCCGACATTTTTGGCGAGGTTGCTGAGGAGGTGCTAAAGGGATTAGAGTCTAGATAGGTTTCTTTTTACACAACAAGGGGGAGGGAAGAACGGTAAGACGAAAGATAAGAATCTGCACATCCACTATAGTGGGTTACCCCAAAACCTTGTTTTTCCTTTTCTGCACAAGTTTGTTTTATTTTTTTAATCCTATGTTTACCTTTGTGCAAATGTAGATAGTTTACTCTCACATAGTTAATTTCAAGCATATATGTTTTTGAAATTTTTCCTTTTCCAGCAGTTACTTTTGATGCAATTGTGTTTTTCCTTTTAATAGTATGCAAGATTGCTCTTTCTTTAGCAATTTAAATCGGGAGAGCTCCTTGGATTCATAATTAAATTCCACATCCAATAAGTACCCACTCGAAATACTTTTGATGGACCCCGCTACCCCAAAAACAAGAAATACCTGAAAAAATGTGACTGTGAAAACCAGTGTTTCTAACATAGTCTAGCAAGGGTCTAGATAGAAAACCAGGAGACTGGCCAGCTAGGCTCCATAATAAATTTGGTGATGATACTTCATTTTGTTGATGTATTTGTAACTTCGAAATGTATTCACCTATGTATCTTATGTCTTGTACCCCGATGTTTATTCCAAGATGTGTCTGTAATGTGATTGAGTCATGTCATGCCTCAATGTTCCAATCGGGAGGATCTATAATGTAAACAAGTCATGTCAAGTAATTGTGGGTAACCCTCCTATTGATCAAGGGTTAAATTTCCCATAATTCCGGGGCACTAGGGTTATTAGACTCACCTGGCGAAGTCGGCCCTAGTTGGGTTTAATCAAGTCAAGAATTAGTATAAATAGAGAGCTAGCCTCTCTATTTGATACACACTCACACACACTCAGTTGTAGCGCATAGATGATAAAGAAGAAGACACTAGGGCTAGGAAGAAAGCGGTTACTGTTGTTGAGAGATCATCTTACTATTTTGGGATTTTCTATTTTGGTGTTGATTCTATCTCTGAGGAAGTTGTGGGGTTTTGTCCATTTATGGTTTCCCTGAGGAAAAACATTGTGTTCATTGTCTCTTGTGTTTGATTATTGTTCTTGTTATTCTCTCAGTTAAAGATCCTAATATAATGCTAGCTTAATGTTAAAAATCTAACATGGTATCAAAGCTAACCTGAGAAGAAGACACTGTGCAGCTGCGGGAACTAGGGCTTCCTACTTTTTGGATCTCTCTCCATAGATTTTTAGCAAAAGAAGGTTGGAATAACTCTCCTCCCTAAGGTGCATCTTTCTATTGAAGCAAAATCCAATTCTGAGGTTTTTCAATTTTGGACCCTACACTACTGCCGAAAATTAGGGATTTTCACAGAAGTGGAATTTTTCAGTGACCCCAGGCTTGGATTGATATCCTCCCAAAAATCAAAGTTAGGGATCAAAATCAAATCATTTGGTTGGACAGAACTCCAGAAAATCAAAACCCTAATCTGCTCTTGAACCAGCACAGTACAATTTCAGCTCCAGATTCAGATCCAACATCTTGACCTGGTAAGATCTAAATCTTTTGTATTTCCATTTGAGGTTCTTAGTTAAGATGTCTCATCATACCAAGCTTGATGAAAAGATTGAGGGAGCTGATAACTTTCGAGCCTAGAAGTATAGGATATCCCTGGTCCTAGAAGAGAATGAGTTGGACTCCTACATCAATGAGGAGATTCCAGTTCCAGAGGGAGATGAGGCTAAGGCCTTACACAAGAAGTTGGTTACGGAAAAGAGGATCATTGTTGATTCAATCAAGGATCACCTCATACCACAGGTGTCCTCCCTAAAGACACCTAAAGCTATGTTTGATGCACTAACCAAATTGTTTGAAGGAAAGAACATAAACCAGAAGATGACCTTGAGGAACCAGTTGAAGAATGTGAATATCTAGAATGCAGAAAACATCCAGTCTTACTTTACAAGGGTTTCTTAGATCAAGGAACAATTGGAAGCAGTAGATGAAGAAGTGAAGAATGCAAAGATTGTAATGACCACCTTGAATGGTCTCCCTAGGACATGGGACTCTTTCATTCAAGGGATATGTGCCAGAAAGAAGTTAGTCAAGTTCAGCAGACTATGGGAAGAATGCTCTCAAGAAGAATCTCAAATAGCAGCTTAAGAAGAGAATATGGGAAGTGAAGATCAAGCTCTCACAGTACAATCCAAGAAAACCGGATCTAGCCATCACAGAAGTAAGTACTCTAATCAAAGGAATAACTTTAGAAAGCCTAGAGATAAGTCTTGTTAGTTTTTCATCATATAAGCTAGCATTATGATCTTAGGATCTTTTCACTGAGAGAATAACAAGCACAGCAATAAAACATAAGCAAATCACAAGAGACAAGAGACACAAAGAGTTTTCCTCAGGGAAACCGTAAAGGAGAAAACCCCGCAACTTCCTCAGAGATAGAATCAGCACCAAAATAGTAAAAGCCCCAAGATATTAAGATGATCTCCACAAAGCAGGAGTCTCTCTCTCTCTCTCACTGAGAGAGCTTCTCCTCTCACTCATGCACCCCCCATAAGTGAGTGTGAGTATTGCAAGTGAGATAAATAGAGAGGCTCTCACTCTCTATTTATATTCTTCCGTTCACTTGAAGTGCACTCCAACATGTTGGCCTTACTTAACAATTACTTACTAGAGCCGACATCTCTAGGAGTGTCTAATAACCCTAGTGCCCCACCACTTGTGGGGACTTTGCCTCCTCTAAACAATAGGAGGGTAACACAATGGTGGGGACTATTGCCCCCACTTACAATGACTCACCTAGGGCCGACTTCACTAGGATAGTCTAATAACCCAAGGGCCCCACAACTATGGGGACTTTAACCCTTGACCAATAACAGGGTTACCCACAATGACTTGACATGAATTTCTCATTATAGAAACTTCCCGATCGGAACATCGGGACATGACATGACTCAAATACATTACAATACATCTCGGAATGAACATTGGGTTACAATAGATAAGAAATACAAGTGAATACATTCTGAAGATACAATTACATCAACAAGTCTAAGTTCATTTTCTATACATGTGATGAAAGATGTCACTTTGCTAGAGATTGTCCTAAGAAAAAAAGTAGATCTCACAAGAAGAAGGGAAACAAGACAAGACATCATGCTCATGTTGCAGAGGATGATGAACCTTCCACAATGAGAAACAGACAAGACAGTGATGATTCTTCAAGTGATGAAAAATATCTTTTGATTTCCACTCTCACGGGAACTATCACACATGGTAGTAATGATTGGATTATAGATAGTGGTGCTTCCAAGCACACGACAGGATTCAAGGAATCCTTTGTGAAATTATCTGAACATGAATCACCTCACAAGGTGAAACCTGGAGATGACTACCAGTATCCAATAAAAGGTGGTGGGGAATCCTCCTATAAGCTAGAGTCTGGAAAGTCTATCAAGATGAAAGATGTATTGTTTGTACCTGGACGAAAGAAGAACCTCCTCTCCATATCTACATTAGATGCGAAAGGAATGAGGTTTGCATTCGTAGATGGCCAAGTCCTTATGTGGCCAAAAGTTAAGTATTTTGATGATACAGTAGTGATTGGAGAACAAGAAGGAGGACTATACAAATTGAAGGGCCAACCAAAACAAGCTTTGGTTCATGACTCAGTAGAACCAAATGAAATTTTACATAGAAGACTTGCACATGTGCATTACAGAGCACTACCACTTGCAAGTAAAGTTGTTGAAGGTCTCCTAGAAATGGAGACAAAACATGAAGGTGTATGCAAAGTATGTACGAAAGGGAAGAACACAAAGAAGACATTTCCAAGTAGTGAGAGAAAGGAAAAAGGAATATTGGAAATCATCCACTCCGATGTATGCGTTCCAATGTCATCCAATTCACTAAGTGGGTATGCATACTATGTTTCTTTTATTGATGATTTTTCTAGGAAGACATGGATCTACTTCATGAAGAACAAAGAAGAAGTATTCAGGAAGTTCAAGGAATTCAAAGCCTTGATCGAGAACCACACTGAAAAGAAGATCAAGACTTTTCGATCAGATAATGGCAGAGAATTCACATCAAATGAATTCAAAGAGTTGTACAAAGACTCAAGGATTAAGAGGGAGCTGTCAACTCCATATAATCCACAATAGAATGGGATTGTAGAAAGGAAGAATAGGACTATCATGGAAGCTGTAAGAGCAATGCTTCATTATCAAGATATTCCTATGCATATTTGGGCAGAAGCTTCCAAAACAACAGTGTATGTACAGAACCGTACTCCACACAAATTACTCAAGAGCAAGACTCCTGAAGAAGTCTTCTCCGGCAAGAAACCAGAAGTCAACCATCTCAGAATATTTGGCTGTCCTGTGTGCATACACATTCTGAAAGAATAGATGATGAAGTTAGATCCTTCAGGAAAAAGGGTATATTTGTGGGATACTCTGAAAGCTCGAAGGCTTACAGAATATACTTCCCAGGGTTTAAGAAAATTGACATCAGCAGAGATGTAAAATTTGACAAAGATTCATCCAACATCAAATCCAGGAAGAAACCGGCTGAAGAACCTGAAGAAATAAGAGAACCCAGAATTCATGACACAATCATGAACGAAGAAATTCAAGAAGAAGATCAAGAATTTGAAGAACCTTAAGAACCTGTAGATCCACCTCTGGAGAAGAATCCTCATAAGAGGAAGACTGCTTGGGTATGTGAAATTATCCAAGGTGCAGAAAGATATGGAGCTTTAGAAGAAACAACCAGAGGAAGAAAGAGAACTAGATCTTCCTCTAGTTACGTAGCCTTACTATGTGACATTATTGATAAAGAACCTTCCAACTATGAAGAAGTGGCAGAACGGAAAGAATGGAAGGATGCTATGATCGAAGAGTATCGATCGATCATAAAGAATGATGTTTGGGATGTTGTCCCAAGACCAAAAAGGAAGTCCATTGTAACTTCCAAATGGATCTACAAGATCAAGCATGCTATAGATGGTAGCATCGAGAAATATAAAGCAATATTCGTGGCTCGTGGTTTCTCTTAGAAAGAAGGAATAGATTATGAAGAAAAATTTGCAGCTATAGTCAGATACACTTCCATCAGATCAGTGCTTTCTCTGGCTACCGTGTTGAAATGGAAGATACACCAGATGGATGTCAAGACTGCTTTCTTGAATGGTGTAGTAGAAGAGGAAGTGTATGTGGAACAACCACTCGGTTTTGAGACACATGATAGGGAGTCTCATGTGTGCAGATTGAAGAAAGACCTGTACGGTTTGAAACAGGAACCCAGGAATGATACGGTAGAATTGATGGTTTCCTATTCAGTGTGGGCTTTACCAAGAGTAAAGCAGATTCCAACCTTTACTACAAGGTTGAAGATAGAAATCCAGTGATACTCCTGTTGTATGTGGATGATCTGTTTGTAACAGGTATGGATGGGTTGATTGCTAACACAAAGAGGAAAATTGCTACTGAGTTTGAAATGAAGGACTTGGGTATGATGCACTATTTATTAGGCATGGAGGTGTGGCAGAATGTGGATGGAGTCTTCCTTGGACAAGGGAAGTATGCAGTAGAGATTTTGAAGAGTTTCGGGATGATGGACTATAAGGCCACAACCACACCTATGGCATCGAACCTGAAACTATTGAGTGATGCTTCATCATAAGCTATTGATGCTACTATGTATTGTCAGATGATTGGGTCCTTGATGTACCTGATGAACATGAGACCAGATATTTGATTTGCTATGAACACCTTGAGCCAGTTTTTGACAGATATGATACATGTTCACTTGATTGCTGCAAAGCATATTCTGAGGTACCTGAAGGGTACAGTTGATTATGGGCTCAAGTACGAAGCGAATCAGAAGATTAACCTAGAGGGTTATGTTGATTCAGATTGGGCAGGAAGTGCCATCGATAGGAAGAGCACTTTAGGATGTTTCTTTAGTATGGGATCAGGTGTGAACTCTTTATTTAGCAGGAAGCAATCCTATGTGGCACTGAGTACAGCTAAAGCAGAGTATCTTGCAGCTTGTTCAGCTAGTTGTGAGGTAGTATGGCTGAGGAAGCTACTATCTAATTTATTTGATCTCCAAATGGATGTTACTTGTATATATTGCGACAACCAGAGTTGTGTGAAGTTTCCAAATAACCTAGTGTTCCATAACAAGTTGAATCATATCGAGATCAAGTATCACTATATCAGTGATATGGTGCAGAGAGGAGCAATGAAGCTCTAGTATGTCATGACGGACAAACAGATAGCTGATGTATTGATGAAGACATTGGCTAGAGTGAAGTTTGAGTACTTCAGGGAGAAGCTTGGTGTTTTCCAGATCGAGGTTCCCTCAAAGGGGAAATGATGAGACCTAGATCCATTCTGACATGGGAGAGGATTAAGTTCCTTCCATGGGCAGACGTAAGGGTTGAGCCATTCTGTCATGGTGAGAGGATTTAGGTTCCTTCAATGTCAGATGTGAGTGCTGAGCCATTCTGATATGACTGTAGGATTGGTTCCTACATGATCAGATGTAAGGGTTGAATGCCATTCTTGGAATGGAGGCACCTGGTCAATTACCAAGAATACTCAGTCTGGGACTGAGGGCCGTTCTGATATGACTGTAGGATGTAGTATTACATGATCAGATGTGAGCACATGGCCATTCTAATGTGATTGAGGGATATATCCCACTTGATCAGATATAAGGGTTGATTCCATTCTCTAGGAGAATGGAGGCACCTGGTTAGTTACTAGGAATCCTTAGTTTGGGACTGAGAGCCCTTTCGATGTGATGTGTTTACACATGGTCAAATGTAAGTGTAGAGCCTTTCTAACAAGATGAGGTCGGATATAAGTGCTGAGCCATTCTGGCATGATGTGTTTACACATGGTCAGATGTGAGTACTGTGCCTTTCTGACAAGATGGGGTTGGATGTAAGTGCAG
Organism: Pseudotsuga menziesii; assembly: GCA_001517045.1. Taxonomy (NCBI): domain Eukaryota; kingdom Viridiplantae; phylum Streptophyta; class Pinopsida; order Pinales; family Pinaceae; genus Pseudotsuga; species Pseudotsuga menziesii. The sequence goes on along the minus strand of LPNX011110260.1, from coordinate 78,560 downwards.
ATACTTTTCGACAAGATGAGGTTGGATGTAAGCGCTGAGCCACTCTGGAGCGATGTGTTTACACATGGTCAAATGTGAGTGCTAGGTCTTTCTGACAAGATGAGGTCAGATGTGAGTGTTGGGTGTTCCTTTCTGACATGATGAGCTCAGATGTAAGAGCTGGGCGAGCCTTTCTGACTTAGGGTCATATATGAGTGCTGAATACCTACATGAAGGGTATGCCTACAACCAGCATGAAAAAGGGCTGGCTCTATAGAACTTCCTGTGATGAGAAGAATCGATATATCACCATTCTGAGATAATATGTGATGATTATCCAGACTTAATGATGATCCAGATCAAGTGATGATCCATATGTGATGATGATCCAAACTTGATGATGATCTAGATCAAGTGATGATACAGATGTGATGATGATCCAATAGTGATGATACAGATGTGATGATGATCCAATAGTGATGATCCAGATCCTGAGACGAAGAAGACTTGAAGAAGAATATGACTTAGAAGAAGACTTGAAGACTTGAAGACTTGAAGACTTAAAGAATTGAAGACAAATAAGACTTGAAGATGAAGATGACGAGATGATCTAGTCGATACAAAGAAGAACACTAGTGCTAAAAATTGTGTCAAAACAATACCTTCCTAGTTAAGAGGGAGTGTTGATGTATTTGTAACTTTGGAATGTATTCACCTATGTATCTTATGTCTTGTACCCCGATGTTTATCCTGGGATGTGTCTGTAATGTAATTGAGTCATGTCATGCCCCGATGTTTCGATCAGGAGGATCTATAATGTAAGCAAGTCATGTCAAGTCATTGTGGGTAACCCTCCTATTGATCAAGGGATAAAGTCCCTGCAGTTCCGAGGCACTAGGGTTATTAGACTCACCCAGTGAAGTCAGGCCTAGTTAGGTTTAGTCAAGCTGAGAATTAGTATAAATAGAGAGCTAGCCTCTCTATTTGATACACACTCACACACACTTAGTTGTAGTGCATAGTTGAGAAAGAAGAAGACACTAGGGCTAGGAAGAAAGAGGTTACTACTGTCAGGATATCAGCTTACTATTTTGTGCTTTTCTATTTTGGTGCTGATTCTATCTCTGAGGAAGTTGTGGGGTTTTCTCCATTTATGGTTTCGCCGAGGAAAAACACTGTGTTCATTGTCTCTTGTGTTTGATTGTTGTTCTTGTTATTATCTCAGTTAAAGATCCTAATATAATGCTAGCCTATTGTTAAAAATCTAACACATTTCGGCAAAAAAAATTATCTTTTGTTCTATGCTCAGCTAGATGATGGGAGATTTATTAAGGCTCTCCTTTCAGCAAGTTTCATCCCATCAAGTCCAAATCATTTTCTGTGTCTAAAGCTTGAGACATTTTTAGGTACCCTAGAGCTTGCATGCTTTAATTGTAGGCATCCTTGTCATTTTATAAGGAAATTCATTAATGTTTATTGGCAAGTGAATTCTACAATTCATTCGACTCCAACAAATCTATTCATGACTGTTAGGATGCACCATGTGCCTTGATTTCCATGAACATTAAGGGTGGAATATCTTGCATTGGTTAACAAATCTCCCTATTGGTTGGTAATCCAATGATTTCTATCTATGTTTGACATCAATACATTTATTCACATAGATAGAATTGCACAAGGGAAGGACGTGGATGAAGACTTTGCAGTTCTTTACTCTGTGATCATGGATAATTATCAGTGGTTCCAGCCTTCATTTTGGATACAGAGTAGCCTATTCTTTTTACAGAAATCCAGTAACATTCAGCATAGTAGATAGCCTCTTAGAAGAAATATTATGAGTTTTATAGTAGCTTAATCTTTGGAAGTAAAGCAAGAGCACCTTATCACAGAAACTCCATTATGTCACAGAAATAGCAACATGCAGCAGAAACTCCTGACATTCAAACTACTTTTGAGGAACTTGGCCCTTTAAGGTAATATCAATTTAAGGTAATGATCCTTTCTTTGAAATATATTTTTGCATTAAATTTAAGGAAACTGTATCATGGATTATACCTATGTACTTAGCCCATGATTTAGCCTATACTCTCATTTTGCCTTCAATTGTCATCATGATTTTTTGATTTTACCTTACCTATGTCTATCATCATTTGATGATCATCCTTATACCTTATAAAGAAATCTTCATATCTATGGCACGTAGTTCCAAGAGATGAATATCTCATCACTTTGAAAATATATGATTACATTCTCCTATCCATGAAACCTTTGATATATTCCTTTATACTTTCCTACACAACATTTCATCATTACACTAACATTTCATAAGCTTTTTTTGTGCCATGTACTTGAATGATTGTTAAATATGAGGCTTATGAATTACCATTATACCCACATCATTAGAATCCTCGAGAACTCTGTTGAACACTTGTTTTATGCCTGTTCTATTTTCCTAGTCTTTGTTTCATCTTCTATTTTCCGTCCAAGTTATAACCTCAGAGAAAATTATGGGGAGGAAGGGAGATGCACGCTATGAACCAAATTATGTTTCTGTATTAGAAGGTTCCGATCAGCTAGGGAGAGGTGGCATATGACCTCCGCACCCATAAAATGAATCCTTCATGGAGGTAGTGAGGGGAGACCAAAGAGAACATCCTTATGCTGTTGGATTGAAGTCTGGTATAGAGGCAAGTTTGAGTGATTTTGTGTGTGAAGATATTTGTATGAGTAAGTAGTGTTGTAAGTCCATTGTGGAAGACAAAGCTAGAAACATTAAGGCTTTGGTATTACCTTTACCTTCTTAATTTATTAATAGAAAAGTGTTCCCATTTCCCATATTTGATTTGTGTCACTATCAATTAAATATTGTTTAATTCCTTGATCACTAGCTTATATTGTTAATCTGAATTATTCAATCTCATTTTGCTTGTCTTGTTTTCTTGATGCTTCTTCACAAGTATTTTAGATCACATGGAATGTAGTGGAACAAGGACTAAGGCTTGCAAATATGAGGTATGAAAGTAATTTCATTAGTAGATTAAGCATCTAGGGAAAGGACATAATGCTGTGGTGTTTTGTTCTATAGTTGTACCATACAAGGTAGAGGAACAAGCGGTGTCCGCACCGGTTGCAGAATTCCTACAAAAAAAATTGGTTACCATACTAGGATAGCTTGATCCAGCCATATCTGGGATAGATCCTGTCATATATGGAGCATATCCAGTTAGATATGAAGCAGATCTAGTTAGATCTATAACTATTGGTAACATTCTCACTTATGAAATTTTCATTCTCTTTCTCAACTCATTTGGATTATTAAGGTGAGTACCTTACTTTTTTAGCGATTCTCCTATGTTAGAAGTTGTCTTTACTTCTGCATTAGTCTAGCTCAGTCCTTTTGGTTTCTTGGTAGGTGATTGGCCTTTTTCATTTTTGAATTCGTCGGCGCACCTAGGCAGAATTGATAGAGCGTTGTCCAATCTAAGGCACCTTCTTCACCTTATCACTAAGCACCATTGGCACCTTCCTCCTTTTGACACAGAGCATTTTTGGCACCTCTACTTAGTGACCATAAAGCATCGTCGACCTGCTGGCACTCGGGTGCATCTATACATAGTGCATCGAGGTAGGTAGTGTGTAGCCTTAGAGAATGTATTTTAAAAAAAAATTGCTTCTCTGAAATTTGTTGTATGGTTTGCTTGTTGTTTTCCTGATGGATCTGAGAGTTTGGTAGCCTGATCTCACCCATTGAGTTCATAATTAATATTTTTCATCATTAAGGAGTTTGTAGTGAAAAAGAATTGTGTTTGATTTACAAATTTGGATGATTGACTAGCTTAGCTCATTCTCTGAAATATTTGTTGTGGAAAAAGAAGATCTGCAGCCTCTCTTAAATTAATTTATTGTAATAGTTTTATGCCCTTTATTTTTCAAAATAATATCAAGAAATAAAAAAGAAGTTAGATAGCTTGTTTTGTTTGCATGAGTACTTAGAACATTTTTCTATATGAGTGCTTAGGAAAAGTTCATTTCTGATTTTCATGAGTGCTTAGGAAAGTATATTTTTATTACTTTGAGTGAGAAATTTTAGTTTTTATAGACTTTAGAGGCTCTACTTCTATTCTTCTTTCATAGATTAGTTAGTTTTTATGATGAAAATATTGTGTGTTTGAAGAGATTGTCATAGATCTTGAAGTTTGATTCATTGAAAGTAGCATGGAATTTTGTTTTTCAAAGGAAAATATTTCTCCCCTACTCTAGTTAGCTTTCATCAAAGGAAAAAGAATTGCATGACATATAGATCTTAAATTTGCATCTTAATATACACGTCACAAACATTCACTAACCATTCAGATAAAATAAACAATAGATTAGGTTAAATTTTTTAAGCAATTTGAGTGATAGGGTAGAGACGTGTTCCGACGTCTTAAAACATAGGAGTTATCATTTTATGCCTTCACTATGTCCCGAGAATTGTGTGGTTATTCCACGTACTATTGGTATATAGAACGGCCCTTCACATACCCTTGAGCTATATAGAAAGGTACTTCATGTACTCAATTGTATATCGAAAGGCCCCTTTCGGATGGTTGTGCATTGGACAACACTAAACGGATTTGAGCTCCCACGTAGCTTGTGTATATCGAGAGACCCCTCTAGGATTCCTTAACCAAGTGAGCACATCCTTTTGGACATCTTGTTGGAGAAATACACCAAGAACAACACTTGTGGATCTACTATGCAGGCGTTGTCCAGGTAGTTAGTCAGGAAAGGGTATGGTCCCAATCCTCCTTGTCGTGTTTCATTGTTGGACCCTGTGGTATATCGTGAGTTGTGAAAACTTGACAATCCTAGTGAGGAGTCAACTATTACAAGCCTATCCTATTATTTAAAGTTTTCTTGTGGCCTTAGCTTGCGTAGGTTTGTTTTTGTGTGTTTTATTCTTTGATTAGAGACCTAGAGTAGAAAGCTTCAGCCACCACCCTGGATGATTTACCCACGAGGCGTTCTCATAGGTTACAGGGTTTACCACCCGAATCTCCTCCCATCATGGAAGGAAACATAGGTGAAGCCACTGACCGGCCTACTTCTATTGATTCTCATGTAGAAGATGTCCTAGTTACTGGAACTAGAGAATAATTTTCTACTTATGATAACCCTTTGGTACAATTGCCACCTATGGCTGATTCAACCTCTCATTTTCCCACGGATGGTCAACTCGGTACATCAGATTGGGTATTTAATCACCCATAAGATGACACTGTAGGGACATAATTTGGTCACAATTATCCCTTTTAGAAAAATTCTCTAGGCCAATCCATTGTGCAATATGGCACTACTACAACTGAACAAGATCCCTTGATACTCACCCCTCTGAGAAAAACCATTAGAAATGATCCATCAAACATAGAATTCTTCTAGAAATATATATTGATCATTTACGCAGTATGGGAGATAATTTCTGAACGAGAATCTTTTATTCTCTTCCCAAAATTACAATAACAACCCCGCCTAGATTTCATGCCCTTTCATCACCTCAAGTAGCTCATGTCTCAGGATCACCGGCCCTGAACATGGTTACTCAAGATCCAGTTCAAACCTTTGACCCCACCCTACCGAGTAAAAACTCTCCATCAATTTTCACTTCTCTGATAGTTGCTACACCTGGGGGAATTCCCCAGATCAAGTTTATTTACCTATCGGAGGAACCATTTCTAGTATGGGGATGAATTTACCAATGGGGCCACCAATAGTAAATACCCCTCCTCCTAATACCAACATGATTGTACCCTCTTCCAGCTACAGAGGGCCTTCATGGTTCCAACCTGTCGTCAGTCCACCTTCTTGGGGATATACTTACCCGAAGAATTAACCACCCACGGTTCATCAAATGTATCAACCTGCACTGTCGACGACTATTTATCCTAGAATTCCCTACCCCAGGAATGATTATGTCCCTTGGGGACAACCTAATTGGTCTAATGTTCAATCTTATGGAGTATCTTTTGTAAACAATGTTGGAGGCTTTGGAGGTCCACCCAGAGGCCGTCCTTCTGTAGCACCACCATATGGAGGAACACCACCTAGAGGACCACCATCTAGAGGACCACCACCTATAGGACCACCATTTGGGGGACCACCGCCCAGAGGACCATCTTATGCAGGACCAACTTATGGAGTAACACCACCTAGAGGACCAGCACCACCACCTCCTCTTGGAGGCCCAACTCCCTCAGGTGCCCCCTCCCCCCTTCCCTAGCAGACCTTCTAGTGGATCTTTTGGAAATCAACCACCTAACCAACTAGCCATGGGTACATCATCCATGCTCATTTATCAATCTGCTTATGGTCCTACTGGTCCACAAATGCCATACCAATATTACCAATATCCTCAACCTAATCAACAATTGTCATTTATGGCTATGTTAGATCTACCATATTTGTCTAGATTGATCAACAATTCGATACATCATGATCCCTCATGACCGACGATCCCGATAAAGTTACCCTTAGACATAGCTAAATTCGACGATAAACCTAGTGAGGATCCCAAAAACCATGTGATGACTTTTTATCTATGGTGCTCATCAAATTCTCTGATGGATGGTTTAATCTGTCTATGATTATTTCAAAGAGCACTCATCGGAGTAGCTGCGAAATGGTATATCGAGCTACCCCATCATTCCTTTTGGGACTTTAATACCTTATCAATGGAATTTTTAACTCATTTTCAATTACCAATTCGATACGAGATAGGTATATACATGTTAACCTCGCTTCGCCAAACTGATTCCACCCACATCTCCAATCATATACATGAATGGAGATGAAGACATAGGTTAATTAAGGATCTCGTTCCTGATCAGTTATTGGTTTATTGGTTTATGAAATATTTACTTCCCCCCATCACTAGATGTATCCATGGGAGGTGTTGTTATGGAGGAGCCGACCATTAGCCGTGCTCAATACCTAGACTTGGTTTATTCCCAATCGGGTACTTTGTATGACTTAATTCCTCATGCTCCTCACCCTACATTGTACCCCTCAAGACCTGCAACAGAACCACCCACTGATGGCATTCTTCATTCAATTCATACATAATCAATGACAAAATCCGTGAAAAAAAAAATCAACCTGCCGCACGAGCTAGTCAACCTATTACACCACCTAAAACTACATTCTCTCCTATTGTTTCAATTCGCTGAATCTTTGGGAGGAAAAAACAAAGGTAAGAATACATCTAAGAAATCTAATAACCAATTGGAAGGTAAAACAAAAAACCCTGATATTGATTCTAAAAACAAGAGAAAGGCAAAGTTTCCCTGCCTGATTTATAGAGGTGATCACTTTACTAAAGAATGTCCTCATCGAGAGGAAGTTAACAAGTTTTTGAAAAACTCACCCACCTTGAAAATTCTTACGAACCCTTTACCCATCCAACAACAATTGATTGATCATCAATCCTTGCATGGTCCTTCTTCATCTTCCATTGATGAAGTCAAAATGATGTCAAGTGAAACGATTCACCTTAACACACACTCCCAAAGTTATGACCCCCCTCCAGAAAATAAAACCGATGATGTTCTAGTTGATAAACCTTCAGTTTCCACCCCTCCTCCAAGTAACACTCTTCATATTGAAAAACCTATTCCTGATATGATTCTTTTCCCACCTAAGAGTACACTTCGAAATTCAATTAGTAATCCTAACGCACGTGCTTCCTAGTACTATTATATAGTTGAATATCTGGCCTAAGTACCCTACACTATATTGGCTCTTGAGGTACTTCAAACCTATCCTACATAGAGAAAGAATTTGTTAACAACCCTTGGAGATTTGTATCCTGAAAATAGCAACATTATCGCTTTCAAGTTGGATGATTTCAAAACTAGGATCTCACATAAGTTGGCTTTCAATTTGTCCACAAAATCCATTGGAAATACCATTCATCGTACCGTATTGGACGAGGGAGACTCTATCTTGGTCATGTATTTGTCTTGTTGGAGAGCCATTGGTCGTCCTAAAATTAATCATTCACCCAGAACACTCAAGGCATTCGATGGTCATGGATTTCAACCTTATGGATTACTTCCCTCTCTCCAGGTAGAACTTGGGGAAAAATAAGTTTTTATTCTTGTTGAAGTCATTGAAGCTCCTTTAGATTACAATCTTCTCCTAGGTCACAACTGGTTTTATGCTATGCAAGGTGTTCCTTCATCTATTTTTTGGATAGTTCAATTCCCATTCCAAGGGAAGATTGTTACAATAGATTGGTTAGATTTCATTTCACCAAATGATATCTTGAATACTATGAACAAGATTCTTCTTCTGACAACCCCGCAATATCAGAACATTGGAGTAGGACTTATTAAATATTCTTTGCTCATGGGAGTCTTTCCGTTATCCAATCCTCCTCCCATTTTGTAGTCCACATCCATGAACATGATCTATACTTATGTTATAGATAAAGGAAATTCCATTGTTGAATCAACATCAATGAGTCCTTTTGAGGAAATATACCATGCTATCCAAACCACCAGTGACCCCACCATCAACGATCATTTGTTGGTGGCTTCAGATCCTTATCACCTACCATATTGGCTAGAAACCTCCCCCCCTCCCATCTCTAGATTATCTTTCACATACACTTCCCTCTGATGAATCCATCATGGAATTTATGTCCCTAGATGAGATGCCTTGGAAATACCATCACCATCGATCTTGTTTCCTTCCCCCTTTCCATGTGGTAGAAGAACAATTTGCATCAGCGGTTTTTTTTGATATAGTCACTAATCCTCAGTCTTCGATCCTCACTAATTATGTTCAATATGAGGGTAATTTATGCAATATCACCAAAACCATTCCAGTTGATATATCAGTCAAACCTAGTATTTTAGAGAACATCCAAATAGGAAAGAACTCTTCAACTTCATAGATACAGTCTTATACGGCCTTATTCAAGGAATTTAGAGATGCTTTTGCTTGGACCTATGAGGAGACGCCAAGGATAGATCCCTCTATTGTATTTCATGAGATTAAAACCTACCCTGGTGCCAAGCTAGTTTGATAGAAGTTACATCATGTACATCCAAGGAAAGCAGCAACCATCAAGGAATAAGTTGAAAACCTTCTCATGGATGGTTTCATTTACCCCGTGCCCTTGAGTGAATGGGTGTCCAACATAGTTCCCATGAATAAAAAACAAGGCACTATTAGGGTTTGCATTGATTTTCAGGATTTGAATCAGGCTTGTCCTAAGGACAACTTCCCCACCCAGTACATCGATCAAATTATCGACAACTGTGCCGAAAGTGTCATCTTTTCATTTATGGATGGCTTCTCTGGCTATAATGAGATCGAGATACTCCCATTAGACCAGCATAAGATGACTTCCATTTTTCAATGGGGGGGATCTTTTCCTTATCGAAAACTCCCTTTTGGCTTGAAAAATGATGGCACTACATTTCAACGCGCCATGTCATACACTTTCCACAACATTAAACAAATTATGGAACCTTATCTTGATGACCTACCTGCTCATTTGTAGCAGCGAGATCACCATGTTGATCATCTGAGAGCCACTTTTCTTAGATGTCACCATTTTAACATTCGATTAAATCAACATAAATGTGTTTTCTATGTTGAAACTGGCTGACGGCTTGGCTTCAATGTGTCTAAGGATGGAATCTGTATTGACCCTTTGAAAATGGAAGCTATCCTATATCTATCCGCTCCTACCAATGTTACAGAACTCCAAAATTTGCAAGGGAAGGAAAACTTTTTACGTTGTTTCATCTACAACTATGTTGTAAAGACACATGGTTTCATGTGATTGTTGAAAAAGGATACCTCGTTTGTTTGGGATGACTTGGTGCAACACACATTCAATAACCTCAAACATTCTCTTACACATGCACATGTGTTGCAAACACCATATTATACAAAGGATTACTCCCTATATGTGGCTGCATATATTTCAACAATTGGCATGGTCCTGGTCCACACTAACGAACACGACTAGGAACATGTGATTTACTATGTTAGTAAGAGTCTCCTAGATTTTGAGACCTGGTATTCGCATGTGGAGAAACTTGCTCTAGCCACAGTCATCGTGGTCCAGAAGTTCCATCATTACGTTTTTCTTTGTACACCTATTGTTTACATAGACTCTAACCCCATGTATTATATCTTGACTCATCAAGAACTTGGGGGAAAATACTCACGCCGGATTTTCATTCTCCAGGAGTTTGAGTTGGAATTTTCCAAAACTAGTTCTAAGAAGTCCCTAGTCTTCACTAAGCTAATGTGTGACCTTCCCCATATTATTAAGGGAATAAATCCTATTGGTTCATTTCTCGATGAATATTTATTCCTCATTAATACGACTGGACCCTGGTATGGAGATATCATTATCTATATCCAGACTCAATGATATCATCCTAATGCCACTCGCGATGAGCGTCGTCAAATCCGCCACCAAGCCAAGTATTATCTCATTATCAATGATACATTATACCATCGTGGCATTGGCTCTATATTACGATGATGTCTCAGTCATGATGAAGATGATATCATTTTAATTGTTTGCTACTCTATAGCTTGTGGAAGTCACCTCTCTGGGTTGGCTACTACCCAAAAGATTTTATGCACTGGGTATTTTTGGACTTCGATATTGAAGGATTGTATTGAAACTGTTAAAAAATTCCCGCATTGTCAGTTATTTACATCCAAAAAGTGAACCCACCCATCTTTGCTCAATCCTGTCATAGCAGTTGGTCGTTTTGAAAATTTGGGCATAGACTTTGTGCACTGTAGACCTACCTCAGCCAGGGGGCATGGATACATTATTGTGGTTGTGGATTACTTCACTAAATGGGCTGAGGCTATGCCCACATATGCCGAAGACGAAAAGAGAACTACTCTTTTTCTCTTTAACCATATTATTTCTAGATTTGGGATTCCTAGGGATTTTGTGACTAATCATGGTTCACATTTCCAAAACAAAATGATGGAAGAACTAAGTGAAAATTAGGATTTAGTCATGATAACTCTACTCCTTACTATCCACAAGCCAATGGCCAGGTTGAAGAAATCAATAAAGTCTAAAAACTCTACTTCAACGGATGGTAGGGTAGGCTAATTCTAATTGGCATTTGCAAATTCTTTTATGCACTTTGGGCCTATAGGACTACCATAAAAAACTTCCACTGGTTTCACACCCTTCCAATTGGTGTATGGACTAGAGGCCACTTTCCCAATAGAGTGTGAGATTCCTTATTTGAATCTCATTGTGGAGCTTATGCCCAACACCACCCTAGAAGAAGAACGGTTCCTATACTTGAACAAGATTCATGAAACTTGTCGTGATGTTGCCTTAGAAAATTAGGCACACAAACGACAAATGAAAGCTCAGTACGATAGATCTGTTCACCCTCGCTCGTTTAATGAAGGAGATTTGGTCTTGAACTATGACCAGAAACATGATAATTTGGGGGCTGGGAAGATAGAGTCTATGTGGCATGGGCCTTATGTTATTAGTCATGTTTTGGAGAAAGGTGCATATGAGTTAATACCCTTGGGAGAGCCCTGCAATGGTCTTTACCTCAAAAGATACTATTCCTAGGTCATATAACATAGGTTCTTCATAGATATTGTTTATAGAGTGTTGTGTGTTTCTTTTAAAAAGTGCGGTTTTTGTGTGATATAAGATGTGTTTTTTCACAACCCTACTTATGTAATTCCTATGTGTTAATGGACAGATGACAACCTTTATCAGTTTCACTAATGGTGCTAATTGTTACACTTTGAATCTTACATCAACATCTTTGGTGATGTACTCTCCTACAGGTGATCTAGCGAGTTCAGGGGGTACTTGTTCAGGTCCCTCCACCAACAATATTGAAGAGTATCATGCAGTGATCGGATTGTTGACGAAACCCCTAGATAATGATGTAAGAGAAATTAGGGTCTACCTAAACTCAGAGTTAGTTGTGCATCAGTTAATCTGAGTCTAGACCATCTGAAACCCCCTACTCCTTCATACATTCCAAAGAGTGAGGATTCTAGAAATATCTTTTGATCAAGTTTCATATCAACATGTTCCGAGACATTTAAAAATTGTGGCAGATTTCCTAGAAAACTTTGTCTTAGATAGGTATATTGCTCATAGTTAAGTTCATTATAACATAAAAACATGCATTTGGATTCATAGTAGGAATACATTCACACATCACATTTGTACACACATCTGTAAATAAAAGTTTTTTAATATATATATAAGGTAAAGCTAAGATACAAAATGTGTTGAAGCATCAAGCTTTCAGATCACCCAAAGTTTAAGACTGTCATAGTTTTAAAACACACATATATATGGGGAAAAAACTGAAGCTTCGAAGCTTTTAGTGTAAATACATGTACAAAAAAGAGGAATCCTCTATGATCTAATCCTCATGGTGATGATAATGATAGCACACCATCCTGAGCCACTCTATGGATTATCCTTGCAAAGCAGCCTGAAAATCCCACAGTCTGTCGCTGATACCACCTAGGTAAATCATCTGTGGTGATATCTGGAATCCCCACAGTCAAACCCTATAGGTTCTCCTCGATCTCCTCGAGCTCCTCATATACCTCTGTGTGATGAATCTCCATCTCTCAAACTCCTCCTCACCTCTTAATGGGTGATTCCCCAGCTGGGCGAGAAGGCCCTATATCTGCACATGTCATTTTTACACATCTCAACATTACAACATAAAAATAAAATATAAAAGTTGAAAAATTAAGAACATGAATGATGGCATCTTTCTTACCTCGATCGTCCCAGTCTTCTCACTCTGGCAATGGAAGTTCAAGTTCATTACGGAAGTCTATCCCCTCGTAAGCATAGTCTTCTATCATCAATAGTTGGCTTTGCATCCAATGAAAGAAGACCAATCCGTAGGTAACCTTTGAACCTACACCACTATGACGGGTCATGACGAGTACCCATGTGACCATCCTGGGGTCTTTGGCATCTAGCCTACTCAAGGCTACCTGAGACCTCATCAGTGGTACCCTCTCCAGGAAGAAAGATACTACTACTGCCCCATCGCCAAACTAATTTAGTTCCCCCCGTCTACATTTTTTTAATTGGTCCTTTAAGCTAACTAGAAAACCTTCACACCAATTGAATATTGTGGGAGCCATACATTCTATGGCGTATAACATGTGTTCCCTGGTGGTCAAATGGGATGTTCTAGTCCCTACGACCTTCCCAATAGTGTAAACAATTGTTCTCAAAGGTCAATCTACTACTCATTTGATAGGGAGTTTTCCCCCTTTGGAAAGTGTCCCCAACGAATAGTAACGGTCAATCAGGTCATCCAGTGAAGAAGCACCACCCCGTGGGCTAGACATAACTAATTCCCTCCCTCTATGAGACAAATCGGTCAAGAAATATATGTCATCTATGTCTATTCTCAATATGTGGGTTCCAATCACAAAGTGCTATTGGTTGGGGTCTCACATATGAACAATGTGTTCTAGAAGGTGCACAAATTCCTTCATTCCCGACACTCTGAAGTACTTAAGCAACCCACATTACCAAAGAGCTCTCACAGTTGATGGGTCATTAACCGCTTAGAAATCATATGTTTCATGTTTACATTCTTTCCATATAACCATAGTTTAGGTGGTTTTTTCCCTCCAAAAACATTTAAAATATGCATCAAACACATATCAAGATCTGGGGAATCAAGAAAACTCAACAATCGATGGTAAAAAATGGGGATTTTTTATTGCCCTTGTCGTCGACGCCTTTCGTCCATGAAGACAGAGCGCCGACACTTTTTCTTGGTTTGGATAGAGAGCCTTCGACGCCTATGTCCCAATTCAACAGTGTGCTGGACAAAGGAAAAAGAGTCGGCCTAAGCGTGTGACATCTTTTGGAAAAATGCGCAAAAAACCCTAAATACCAACTAAAAATTGAAAAAAAGACACCATGAATGAGAAGAGGAAGGGCATAACTCTTACCTAGTCCAAGAGGATCAAAGAAATACGGGCTACAAATCCTGGAATCCACACTTGAAGATCCTCTATTCATAAAATTTTCTCTCTCCTTATGGTAAAAACACACAATGTTAAAACTTCCACTATTTACCCCTTTTTATAGTAATTTTGTTTTTATTTTTATTTTAAATATTAAATTAAAATATTTCAATTTTGTGGGTTTTTATCATTTTTTTTCTATAGTTTTATGATGAAATTAATTCCAACTTGATTTTCAAAGTTTCCAGGTCATATTTACAGAACTTATGGTTATGTCTCAAGTTTCTTTTTTCTTTTTTACACATCGAGTAAAAATGAAAAAGTACTGAGCGTCTTAAATACTTTTCACATGCTCGTTAAAACCCTAGTAAAAGTGTATCAAGTACACTTTTTTTGCTTTTTCATACTCGCTAAAATCAGCTTATGAAAAAGAGAACCCTTTATGGAGTTATATTTAAGCTCTTTTCGGTCTCTTTAAATACAGAAAAATATTTCCAAGCGAACTTGATATGTTCATGCTTGTAAAAGTATTTGAACGATCGACTAGTTAGTGGTAGGTTATAGACCGATTAGGCCTATATACGAAAAATGAATTCTCTGGTTGATATCATCTAGAAGTGTTCTTTGGGGCATTATTTTATACTTTTTCGGGTCCTAGGGACTAAATCTTACGAAAAATGACCTTTTGGAGTCTCCTTCTGTCTTCGTTTAGACTCTCTAAACATGAATGATACTGAGATCACTTTCATCAAACTCATAAAATAAAACGATGAAATACCCTCTCTGGGAATGAAACTCTCCTTTCTCAGGTTCATAAAACATATGGTAATGGACTCATCTTCTGATGAAATGAGTGCTTGTTACCCTCTTTGATCTCATAAAAATGAAAAGAGACACTCACCCTTCATGGTGAGGATGTTAAGGGAAAGAGGAATATATTTTCATTTGTATTCATGGCATCTCACAGTCCACCTTTGAACATGGCACCTGTTTGCATTTGTATTTCTGAACAGTTGGGTATTCACCTTGTCTCTAAGTTGATCCACTTCCGTGAGTCACCTGATTCCTTTGAGTCAATTCAAATAATGCATCGTCATATTCCTTGCTTTACCTCTAGTATCTATCTCATTAATTCAATGTTTCCAAGTCATTTTTTGTGCCATAATTTGTTCAAAGGATGTCTCTTTTACAGTCCAACTCATCCGTAACTATACCTTCCTGTAAAGTCGATCATGTCTAAGTTAGTCTCATGGTTGTTTCATCACTTAAAAATCAACTTGTGTTCCATGTTTCATGTCGATTATGGGGGAAACATCATGGCCCTTCTTCAATGGATCTATTATTTTCAACTTTATCACATCATCCTAGAACTAGGTTTAGAAACCACACCAAGTACCTTGAAGACTGCATGCCTCAATGGCAGGTTTCCTTGCTTTCGATAGTAGGTTTTCATCAATGACCTTTGATTGAAAGATTATATCAAGTGTTTGACTTCAAAACCTTTATTCACACTTGGGATAATGTGTTGATATACCTTGGGGATCATTAACATCAATGGTGATCTACCACGCACTTGTTAACAATATACATTAATGACTGGTAATCAAGTGGTTTCTACCATGTTCGATGTCAAGAAATCTATTCGCATGGTTAGAATCGTATCATTTGGGGATCAAAATGAAGACATTGAGTAGTTAGGATTTGCTTGCATAATTTCCTATCCTCAGGTTGCGATGGAATATTATTTGAAGTCATGAAACAAATCCACATTGTATGTTTGGTGGTTGTTTTCAATTTTGAGTCAGGATAACATGGATCTACTTTGTATGTTTTGTAGCCATGTTTTGTTTTCTACATCATTGATCATGGCTCTACAGTGTAATATTGGTAGCCATGACATGGTCATCTTCATGGATCTGCAGTGTATTGATTCGCAGCCATGATTGAGTCCGATAATTCAGTTACTGGTCTTTTGTTAGTTGTTAGTTCATCTCTCATTGCCTCTATTACCAGATCAATATATAGAAAATTATTTTACCTATCACATCCTTCTAGCTTCATACTTTGGGGGGGATTCTGCTACACCTAAAATTTCCATTGATGCTTGAGCTCCCATCAAGGAAACTGGTCAAGGATTCTTGTGGTGACCATTTTCCACCTTTGAGAAGACCGGCCCACTTACCCTCTTATGACAGAGCGTCGACACCTATTTTCCATTAACATTAGGCGTCATCGATGCTTTTCCATTATGAGTAAAAAGCATCGACGTCTTTTCCCTTTGAGCAACAAGCACAGGTGGACTTAAAAGAGGAAAAAATAAGATTCGAGAAGTTTCTAGCGAAATCCCTCATGGAAGTGGTTCCTATTAGCTAGGGAGAGGTGGCATTCAGACCTCCTCACCCATAGGGATCATCCCCTATCCATTTCCTAAAATATCTGATTCCATGTGGACCTTCCTTGGCCTATAAATGAATCCTTCATGGAGGAAGTGAGGGGAGACCAAAGAGAGAATCCTTATGTTGTTGGATTGAAGTCTAGTATAGAGGAAAGTTTGAGTGAGTTTGTGTGTGAGGAGCTTTGTGTGAGTAAGGAGAGTTGTAAGTCCATTGTGGAAGACAAAGTTGGCAACATCAAGGCTTTGGTTGTAGCTTTACCTTCTTAATTGATTAATGCAAAAGTGTTCCCCTTTCCCATATTTTATTTGTGTCAATATCAATTAAATATTGTTGTATTCCTTGATCACTAGAATAGATTGTTAATGTACATTGTTACTCTCATATTGTTTTCCTTGCTTTCTTGATGCTTCTTCATAGGTATTGTAGATGCATGGAAAGCAGTGGACCGAGGACTGAGGCTTACATATCTGAGGTATGAATGTAATTTTCATCAATAGATTGATCGTCTAGGGAAAGGATATATTGTTGTGGTGTTTTGTTCTATTCTTGTACCATACATGGTAGAGGAACAAGCGGTGGCCGCATTGGTTGCAGAATTCCTATAAACACACAGGCCCAGAGAAACCTCTCCTTTGAAGATTGTCCCATGTTATAATTTTGTTATGAAAATCCAACAAGAAAAAACAATTTATCTTTAGAGGGATATTCCTTTCCCATAAGAAAATCTTCCACCAGTTGGTATGAGAGACTAGTCTTTCTTCCAACATCGAGAGGTAATCAAGATTATCTATGAAAATAGCAATTCTTTTATTCCTTACCCAAACTACATGATCTTCCTGATCATTTAAATGAACTCCATCCCAAAACAAAGACATAGTAAAAGAGTCCCCTTCATTAGCCATAAATAAAGGGATACTTAATTGCTCATCAAAATACCAATAATTTCCAATCGAGAAGTACATGTTCTTCACCTCAGAGAGGACCAATATATGCCCACTATGTGATTCCTTAAGAAGTTCCTCCAAAAGGAGGAAAAAATTGTCTTGACTAGAAATCAGATCAATCCCCACAAAAAATTCTAGCCCTTGTCCCATTGACCAACAGAAATGATTTTTTAAGACAGGAAGAACTTTAAATAAACTTCTCCAAATAGCATAAATTCTTTGAAACTTCTTCGAAGGATTGTGAATCCAATAAAATATAGTAGGGCACTTTATGTATTTGGAAAAAATGAGCTTATGCCACAATCCCTTAGTAAAAAGAGCTCTCCATAAACTCTTGACACATAAATAATGGTTGAATAAAAATTAGTTCTTCAGTCCCCAACCACCACAAAAATTTGGAGTAGCAATGTACTCCCAAGAATCTGATGGAACTTAAAACCATCTAACCTCCCAACCCACAAAAAATGGATAATGCATCTCCTGATCAAAGTTACCACCCCTCACAAACCAAGAACAAAGAAAACCAGTAAACTGGTATGCTTTGAAGAACTACACTAGAAAGAACCAGTTGTCCACCCATAATTAACCACCCGAAAGACCAATCACTTATCCTTTTGTCCACTCTTTTAATCAACCAATTCCAATCTGAGATGTTATAGGAATTTATCTTGAGAAAAACCCAAGGTACTTGATTCCTTCATCTATTCCAACCATATTGAAAGTGAAAAAAGAGGCAACCTGAACAAGTATATCTTCCTCTTAACAAGAATATGAAATACAAGACTTTTGTGCGTTGATTTTCATACCCAAGGCCAATTAGAAGATATAAAAAATCTCCTTATAAATCCTCTACTCCCGTACTGATCCAAACCCAAATAAGATAATATCGTCAACAAACAAGAGATGAGTGATAAATAAAGTGGGAGATATTTTAATACCTTTAATTTTTTGATCCTTCTTTGCCTCAACAATAATTATGCTTAAACCTTCAATAACCAACAAAAAAAGTACTAGAGATAAAGTTCAACCCTGACGTAAACCTATACTACTTTTGAAAAAAATAGTAGGAGTACCATTGATAAAAATGGTATAATTGGAAGAAGAGATACAACCCATTATCCAGTAGGTAACTTCATAAGGAAGACGAATCTGCAAAAGAATGAAACGAAGAAAGGACCAATCCACTTTGTCATAAGAATTCACTAGATTGACCTTCAAGATAAGAGCCTTTAACCTTCTAGACGTCACTGAGTGTAAACACTCTTGAGCAATTCCCACTGCATCCAGAACATGTTTCTCAAGAAGAAATCTGAATTGTTCTATAGAAATACATCATCCCGAAATAGCTCTAATCTTATTAGCAATAATCTTGGTAATAAACTTGTAAACAAGATTTCATAATGAAATCGGCCTATAATCATTGAAGGAATATAGCATGTCCTTTTTTGGAATAAGAGCTATGTGAGTATCATTCAGTTTTGGAGGAATCAAACTCAAAGATATAGATTCATTTATCAATTGTAATAAATCCTCTCCCATCATATCAAAAAAATGTAAAAAGAATTCTACAGGCCAACCGTTAGGACAGAGTGCTTTAGATTTACAAAACTGAGAAATAAACTCTCTAACTTCATTAATTGTAACCACACTTCCAACCTTCCTTCCTTCCTCCTCGCTAAAGAAACAGGGAAAATGTTTAATGACCTTCAACTGTTATTCAAGATTTGAGTTTTCCTCCTGGAAATAAATATATTTGAAGAGAGAAACATCAGCACCCATACGCCCTTGTTGATCATTTATAAGTGAGCCATCCGAATTTTTAAGTTCCCAGATAGAATTAGTAATTTTCCTTTTGTTCACAAAATGATGAAAAAACTTTGTATTATTATCTCCTGCCTATAAACAGACTTCCCTACTTTTTAATCTCCAAGTTTCTTCAATCTGTCAGATAATTTTAGACTTTCAGGACTGCAAAAAGAAGAATTATATCTGTCCTAGCCTGAGAGAAATATTTTCATCAACCTGGCTCGACAAAATATCCAGTTCCTCTTCAATGATAATGAAATTTTTTTTAGCCTTCTTTTCTTTTCCCTAAGGGAAACTTCTTTTCTGAGCATATAAAGCTTTTTAAGGAACCCACTAATTGGAGGAAGAGAAACCGAGGACGAGAATGACTTCCACTTTTCTTTCACCAACAAACACAAATCAGGTTCGGACAACAAGATGTGATTAAACTAAAAAGGGACTTTTCTCCATCTTTTGTCACTATCCAAATCCAATATGATGTCCTTATGGTCTAATACCCCTAAAGAAATAGACCAGTAACAATAACGACCCAATGAAATACTTAAGTTATCATCATAAAGAAGCAATCTAATCGCTTAGAAATACTATCACCCCTAACTCTTCCATTTGACCAGGTAGGAGCCAACACATGAGGAGTTATATCAATTAAAATCGCACCATCAAACAAGGAGATACCAAAATCTAACAAAGGATCAACAACCCTCCCATTCCCCCAAACCTTTGTAGCTGAAATAGTAAAATTTAAATTACTTCCCAATATCAAACCCTACAACTATAACAAACCAAATCTGCTCACCTCCTCCCAAAAAGACCGCCTCTGATTATATGTCCCATAAACATTTGGGATCCTAATAGTAGAAGGAAAGCCCAGAAAATGTCCTTCAATTAAAATGCCTGCAACAGTAGAGAAATGTTTGAAAGAGGACTGAGCAGGACCCCAAGCAACAAGAAGACCATCCGACAACCGATAAGCACCCAAAGCACAGCACTTCCATGAAGGTTTTATTTTTAAAAAGATCTCACAAGCCATCGAAGCCGAACACATAGTTTCCTGAATAAGAATCACTAAAGGAGAGACTCTTTCCAATAACCTCTTTAGGGAATCTCTCTTAGGTGAGCTACCAAACCCTTTGATGCTAAAGGAAATAATGTTCATTGAGTAACCTTGGAGTGGGCCGCAACATAGGCTAAGAGCCCCATGATCAGAAACAAAAGAAACCCTCTGGTTATCAATCCCTCTTTGGAAAAGTGAAGTAACCCTCAGATTACTGAAATGATGATCAATAATAGATCCAATATTTTCTTTCCCCTTTCTATTTCGAGAAGGTTTCCTAGAAGTGAAAGTTTTTTGTGCAAATGGAAGATATAGGAAGAGTATTAGGAGAACTGGCCGCAATCCCCAAATAAGTTTGAAGAGGTTTCTTCATAGAATCTTCTAACAACAATAAATCTTCTGAAGATAAGGGGACAACAGTATCAGACAGGGGGGAGGGGGACAGAAAAATAGGTAAATGGGAAGGGTTTAAAACCGAAGGAGCATCCCCAACATTTTCCAAAATCTCCCCATCCTCAACATCCCAAGACACAAAAAGATAATCCCCCCCTCCTCCCCCATTTGTTCAAAAGTATTATGAATTGTAGGAAAGACCCCAACATTTCCTAACAACTCCCCATTTACCTCATCCCAAGTCACAGAAACAGAAGAACACCCTAGCATATGTTTGGTAGTATCAGTGGGAGCCCCCAACCTAGACTAACTAATCAGGTTTACCACACAAATCCTCAATACCCGCAGAAGACAAAACATATATAATTTCACAACGAGACAACAAATTTAAAAGAAAGTGGAATGATTCTTTAAACTTACCTAAGAACTCAAAAGCATAGTGCTCATCCAAGGGAATAGGAAAGTGCCGCATTGAAACACAGAGTCTTTCCTTCCACGAGTTGAAACACGAATGTCGTCGCATTAATACCAAAGAACCATGTTCCATAACCCAAAACCTTTCTTCGATTCTGAGCCTATCCTCCACAGAGAGAAACTAAAAATAAACCCAGTCGTTAAACAACATGAAAACCGTAGGCATGGCTCTGATAATCGGCTTGCACTTGATCCTAATCCATTCTAGGAAAACAATGCGATTCAAATGATCAAACTCAAACTTCCCAACAAATTCGAGATGTCAGATAATGCGTAAACCATATCAAATGTGATGTCCTTTCGTAAGACATGAAGAGAGCGGCCCTTATGCACCCTTTCACATTTAATCATCATTTTTGCTCTAAACCTCCCAGTTGGTCGAGGAGGAGGAAGCCTGGAAGGATGAGAAACAACTTTCAGAGAAGGAGAGGGGGAAACCAAAAGACTGTTCACCTCAGAAACCCTCGGTCCCTACACTGAGCGAAAACCTTCCCCTTTTGTGAAACGAATCGAAACATAGTCCACTTTAGCATATGGA
Organism: Pseudotsuga menziesii; assembly: GCA_001517045.1. NCBI lineage: Eukaryota > Viridiplantae > Streptophyta > Pinopsida > Pinales > Pinaceae > Pseudotsuga > Pseudotsuga menziesii. Next base: position 56,951 of record LPNX011110260.1, on the reverse strand, counting down.
TTTGTCCAAACCCTTGCCTCAACCAAGGATTTCGATGGCGTAAGCGACTTGCATGACAAAAGCGATGATATGACAGGTGTACAGGCCTCACCTCCTCCACCTGTAAGTAAACGTACATCTACCCAAAAACAAACCGACAAAACCTAAAAAAGAAAAATAAACAAAGCTCTACAACAAAAAGATAATTCCCACTTTTTTAAGTTAGCTTAACTCTAAACAAAAATGGTAGAAGATGCCATCTAAACCTTAATGCACAACTCCATCCCCATGAAAAATTTGATATTACCCTTTCATTTGGTCGGTGTTATTCATTAGAGGAAATTTCAACTCAAAATGGGCCTTTTAACTTTGATTCAAATTCCATGTCATCATGTGTTACCTAATGAAATTGCTTTAAATTTGAAATACCGTATAGGTCTTAAACACTTTTTTAATATAAATTTGGGGATATGTATCATAAAAAAAACTGCTTTTTTTGTTTGTATTTTCGACATATATCCCCATGTTTTTACTCAAATTTCGATTGGGAGAGATCGTTGGATGTAGAATTAAATTCTGCATCCAACGAGTACCCACTCGGCATACTTTTGACAGACCCCGCTACCCAAAAAACAAGAAATACTTGAAAAACGTGATGTCATCATCACGTTTTTAAGGTATTTCTTGTTTTTTGGGTAGCGGGGTCTGTCAAAAGTATGCCGAGTGGGTACTTGTTGGATGCAAAATTTAATTCCGCATCCAACGAGCTTTCCCAGTCGAAATTTGAGTAAAAACACGTGGAGATATGTCAAAAATACAAACAAAAAAATAGTTTTTTTCTTTTCTTCCTCCAAAATTAATAAATATTTTTTTACTATTTTAACTATTATTTAATTAATTATTTTTATGAGGCCCATTTTGAGTTGAAATTGTCTCTAAGGGTCTTTTTTATTCATGATATATAACTTTTGTATGACGTGGAGTCTTATCAAGCTAATGACTTTATGTAAGTTAATAAAGTTAAACAACATTAGTCATTTGATATTTCAGCCAACCAGATCCTTTCAATGACTTTTCAAGTAATCTTATCATTTCAACGACTTTGGTGGATATTTCAACGAACCATATCCTTTCAATGACTGTAAAATTCATGCCGTCTTATCATTTCAATGACTTTGGTGGATATTTCAACGAACCATATCCTTTCAATGACTTTACAATTCATGCCGTTCTGGAATGGGAAAGAAAGCGATTCTGAGTAAGTGAGTGTACAAAGATATTAAAACTGTGGTTGCACCCAAAACACGCGTCCACCTTCAAACAATTGGATGCGCTAATTGTTAAACATCAAATTCCAAACACAATTATCAGGTCAACAGTCATCACGCAAATTTTACTGGTCAATACGAGCAATCTATCACAAACATTTTACTCATCAAATTGCAGCACTGTAATCACACTTTTTCTGGTTTCCTTCATATTTTTCAACTTATTCTGCTTCACTTTATATATGGGAGGCCACACAACAAAGCAAAGAACGGGAAGGCAAGGCATCAAGAACTTTGGCGGCTAGAGAGAAATGGATAAAGTTGTTATGCCCATTATTATTCATGGTATTGTATGCTTTCTGATCCTGGAAATCACAATTGCCGTGGATACTGTAAGGATCTCAGGGAACCCAATTTACTCCAATCTTAATAGGGAATACGATGATCGTCTGTATGACCGCGGGCCCGCTGAAAGTGAAAGTGAAAGTGGTTCTGTACAGCCCCATGATCTTGTTGTGGAAGAACGCAGGCTGGAGGATTCATCTTCTCAATTCCCAGCATCCACGGATCCATATGGAAAGCTGGGAGAGTATTCTCTGGATGAAAGGGATATGGAGGCGCTTTTGTCCTTGAAAGAGGGATTCATCGATCCATATGGAACACTGTGGGAATGGACGGCTGAGAATTCTAAGTATATATGCTGGTCGTTTACAATTGTATGCGTAAATCACAGAGTGTTTGCCATAGTCCTTCTTCATGCCCGGTTGGAAGGCACCATAACCAAGGGCATTGCCAATTTGAGCATGCTAGAGCAACTTTACCTGGATAGCAATAATTTTACTGGTACAATACCTGATGCAATTGGCAATATGAGTAAGTTGACCTATCTAAATCTTGGTGTAAATAGGTTCACTGGGGGATATCCCAAGCCATTTTTAAATTGAGTGAGTTGACCTTCCTCAATCTTGGTACAAAGTTGCTTACTGGCAGAATACCTAATGGTATTGCGAATTTGAAGAAGCTCCAAAATCTTAATCTTGATTCCAATAATGTTTCAGGGACAATTCGAAAAGTCATAGCGAAGTTTCATTCCTTGAAAATTTTGACTTTGTTTGCAACCAATTTAAGCGGGAGTATCCCAAATAACATTGATAAGCTAAAGAACCTCTCTGAGATGTGCATATATAATATACGTATTTCTGGCAGAATTCCCGAAAGTATTAGTGGTTTAGTTTCGCTTAAGAGATTAGATTTATCTGGAAACAGCCTTGAGGGACCGATTCCAGACAGTATTGGTGAATGTGTTTCACTAGTGTACTTAAGCTTGTCCAATAACAAGCTGACTGGAAAGATCCCCGCATCTATTAGGAATTGTGCTTCCTTGCAGAGATTGAAGGTCTCACGTAACTCACTTAGTGGACATTTGGACATAATATTTCCTGTTTCTATGGAAATTTTCTCAGCTCATTCTAATAATTTTGCTGGTATTCTACCAGTTTCTTTGGCCAACTGTACCAAGCTTCAAGGAAAAATGGATTCACAGTGAGATTCCTGATTCTTTTAAATTTTTTGATCATTTAAGAGTTTTAAGTGTTGGTTATAACAAGTTCAATGGTAGAATTCCTCTATGGCTCACATATCTTACCAAGTTGCAAGTGTTGGATCTTTCCAATAATAAGTTTACTGGAAAAATACCATCTAATCTTGAGAGACTCAAGGGATTCAAAGTCAATGGGTCTTCTATAGTCAGTGGCAATACATTATATGAGGATTTGGAGATTATCATAAAAAAACAGGAGTATTCCCTCACATATTTGTTGGAGACAAACACTATATTTGACTTGTCCAACAATGACCTTACTGGTGAAATTCCTACAAGCATAGGAAGTTTGAGTAGTCTGAGATTACTGAATTTATCTGGAAATGGGTTGGGGTGGAAAATACCTTCATCTCTTTGTAAAATATCTACTTTGGAGCAGTTGGACTTGTCCAGAAATAATTTAAGTGGAGAGATTCCTCAAGAGTTATCTTCCTTATTTATGTTGGCAGTTTTGAATATTTCATCAAACAAACTTTGTGGACCAATCCCAAAAGAAACACAATTAGACACTTTCACTGTGAATTCATTTCAAAGAAACAAGTGTCTATGTTGTGATTCATTCCGCCTATGCAAAGAAGACAATCACTTACACTCCTGCAAGAATACATGTAATCAATCACATCCATGCACAGACAAAGAAAAACAGAAAAACATCAATAAAGAAGGATGGTTAAGTAGCGTGGATAAAATAATTTCATTAAAGGCACTGGGAACAGGAGCAGGGATTGGATTCGGCGGAGTTATTGCTATAATGATCGCATGGAACAAAGCCAAACATTGGATGGTGCCTCCATATACAAAAGCATTCTATGGAGAATACCGATTCCCTCAATAACTATGAGGTTCAGTCTACTCCTTTACATTGCTATGGCATGTAGTTAGAATGATAGTGGAAAATGTTATATTATGTTATTATTTTTAAGGATATAATTTAGGCTTACTCTATCATATAAATCTTTGAAGTGTTGAGACTATATATTTTACAATTAACACCGTAAAACTACTAGTTTTTTTTCAGTCGAAAAAAACATTCCTTCGTATTCAATGGTAAAACTACTAGTTTATTATTATATATTGTGTTTGCTTTCTTTTATTTTGTATAGGTTTATAATTAATGCATATCTTTTTAATATATCTTATTTATTCATCTGTATGTATATATTTCAAATTTTACTAGTTGTATTTATATTAAATTTGTATTCAATTTTATTTAATGGATATTTTATTTATTTAAAAAAAGTGAAATATTTTTTATCATTTTTTGTTTGTCATTACTAACTTTAAATTCTGTTGAAATTGAAATTTTGGATTGTTGAAATTTAAATCTATATTAAATTTATATCCAATTTTGTTTGATATATATTTTTTATTAAAAAAATGAATGTTTTACAATTTTGATTATTTGTGGTATATCCTTTTATTTATACTCTTTACTGAAACTGAAATTTTGGATTCTTGAAATAATTGTTTTTATTGGAGAAATTTATATAAAACCTTTAAATACCTTATTGCAACTTATCAAATTTTTAACTATTCATACTTACAATTCCATTAATCCAAGATTATTTTTACAAATTTAAAAGAAAATTTCCTTTTATTTTGAATAACCAAAAATAGAAAAAATTAAAAACAAAAATTACATTGTAAAAGTTAATTTGAGCCTATTTTTTTACAATCTAAAATCTTAATTTAATTAAGTAATGTTGACTTTAAATTTGCATCAAGTTACTTATTGAAATGGCTAAGTATACTATAATTGTCTTGAATTTTCTCGAAATGTTTGGCCGAGTGTTTGTTGTTCCCACTTGTCTATCATTTTCTATTACTTGTATGCAGTTCGAGTGAGTAATCTCCACGGCTTCCGCTATTTTTGAACATCAAGCCCTCAAGGAGGCTCTGTATCTTCAACAATGATCCGCAAATGTAATGGTTCAGATTATTCTAAACTCTGCATCATTTCTATTTGGCCAAGTCATTTATGTTTGCAACATCTGAACGACTAACGATTAAGTTAATTCCTTTTCTACATAAAAGAAAATATTTGCATAACTTGCTATCAAAGGTTTATTACTCAGAAGGCAACATCAATTAATCAGATGACTTTTCCAAATTTATTTAACCTGTCTTCATTGTTTCAAGAGCAAATCTATCTATGATAAATATTTGAAACCATTTTACCGAGCATTTTTGCAAATCTATATCTGGGGAAGTGCCATTGAGAGCAAATATATTGATCTTCGAAAGCATTAGTTGGTAGGCAGTGTCATTGATAGAGAGGGAGTTCTCCACTCAGATTTTAAGAGTAGGTGGTTTTGTCTGGGCTCTCTTTGCATAGGTGCATAATTCCCTTCTACCTTTTACTATTTTTCTTTGCAGTCTCTTTTATTTCAAGTTTTTATAAAGATGAATAACATTTAAAACAGCCTAGGATTAGAATTTAAATATACAACTTTCAAACTAATTTTTAAAAATATTTATGAGAATAAATTCAAAGAAAAACAGATTCGTAAACACACAGATTGATGATGAAAGAGTAAGATATTTTTTTTCAAAATGATATGTTAAAATTGATATTTAATATCTAAACTCACACGCATACTATAGAGGCAAAACTTCCAACTAAGACTAGCAGAATTAGAAGGAAAATTAAAACGTGGGAACAAGAAAAAAGACAATCTCCTAACCATAGCATAGCCCTACTAACATTAGTGACGAAAAACACAACGCCCTAACCCTATCCATACCTACATTATTGACTTCAAAATTGAGGAGTTTGAGGAGAATGAGGGAATGAACAACTTTTAGAATTGGAAAACAAGCTTTAAACTTTATTATAATTGAGTTAAAAATTAGAAAACTTTTTCAACTGAAAACAAGCTTCAAACTTTGCTAGTAGTATTAATATATTTATTTTATATAAAACTATGTTTTCTAAATTTCAATTTACAAACCATGCATTCACTAAAAATTAGAAACATCTATCAAACTTTGCTAGTAGTATTAATATATTTATCTTATATAAAACTATGTTTTCTAAATTTCAATTTACAAACCATGCATTCACTAAAAATTAGAAACATCTATTAAATTGGAATTGTTTTACTGCTTTTCTATTTGCAAGTTCAATTAATTTTTCACAAAAACATAAAATCTCATATAACTCAATGATTTTTCCATTATTTTTTTATTTTTCCATTATTGCAATCAGAATCTACAAATTTCAGTACTCAATGCTCATTAATTACATTAACATTGTTGAAAGTTGGAGAGTGATACTCATGGGAGTTAGAGGACCTTGGAAAAAGAGTTTGAGAGTTATTTACATTATTTCACATTATACTTATTGATGAGGTAATGCACTATATTTTATGCATTATATTTATTGATTTGTTTAGAAAGATGGATTTACTTGAAATCTATGATTTTTGCATTATGTTTATTGATTTTTTTACATTCGAAGATTTACTTGAAATCTATGATTTTGAAAAATTGTTATACAGAATGTCTATGTATTTTTTAATCATTTTAAATAACATCAATAATGTATGATAATGTATGTGTAGCGTTGGTCCCATAATTTTGGTAATTATATAGATTCATATTCTAAGAGTATAGATTAATTTTCCAAAACTCTCATTGAAATTGAAATAATCCTCTCTTATATTTTTCTTATGGTTCAATTTCAGTTAGAGATTCAAATTTGTAATGAAGCCAAATACTAAATAAAGACATTGAGAGACATAAATTATATGTTTAACATTTAAAATGAAAATAGCCTTGTAAAATAAACAATACTCAAATAGAATATACAAAGATAGACAAAAAGCATAAACTATATTGTATCTCTATAAATCAAATCTTATTTTATTATGTATTTTTTTATAAAACAAAAAACTTTTTATATCATTTGGTATCAATGATATTGGTATCATAATGGAATGGTAAAATTTTAATCAAAACTTTTCTCCCTCCCTAATATTAAAACCCAAAATACTAGCTCCACTAAATTAGTGGAATGTATGAGTTGTTGGTATCGCACGCACCACCGCAGAGCAATGCATAAAAGAAAGAAATATAAATAGACTTCGTGGATAGACTTCTTCCACGATAGGTCCAAGTTACAAGCAAGCTGGTAACTCTCTCTATACAGGTTTATTTCCATGTTTTGTTCGTGTTATTTAGTAGGTGTGAACTATCTGTTGCACCATTGCTCACTTGGATTGACAAGTGTGCCCCGGGCATGTACAACTGCAAGCCGTTGCAAGCCAAAATGCTATTCAGACACCCTGGACACACGCCATGTGAATGCATCGTGCTGGCTCACACAAATAATTCAAGGTTGGAAGATATTGAATGAATAATTCAAAACATTTTGAAAAAGATTAATGAGCAGCAAAGCTGCATATTCCAATTATTAATATTAATGAGTAGTATTTATTAATATTAATGAGTAGCAGAATTATATATTTTTTATTATTAATTTAAAAATTAATTATCAAAATATCGATATTAATGAGTGGCAAAGCTACATATTTTTTTTCATCAATTATCAAAATTTAATTTAGTAGACCCCTAATTTACTTGTTAAGATTTTGAGTTCTCTTGCATATAAAGTTAAACTTTGAGATTCTAGTTTTGAATGAATTTTTTTTAAGTTTTGATAAGAAGAACATGTTAAACGTAAAACTAACTCAATATCTCCAACCAACTCTAGTTACAGGTAAAAAACAATGATATAAATTCAACTATAATACAATATCTCCAACTAGTTACAGGTAAAAAAAAACAATAATATAACTTCAACTAAATAAATAAAGTATAATAGATATTATTATACAGACCATTGATATTTTTTATATTATTGTAGAAATGTTGTAAAAAAAAATTACGATCAGTTTTTATGATTTTAAGAGGGAAACAATTGTAAAAAAAAATCCAACTCCCATTTCTAGATTAATACTTTGGCTGCTCCTTTTTGCAAAAGGGATAAACCATAATCATTGCCTTAAGATTTGAACAACGTATATAACTGGTTAAGTATGCTTACAAACACATAATTTTTTATAGTAAAAATGCTTTAAAACAACCAAATATGTAAATATATTACATACAGGAATAATTTTTAGTAAAAATGCTTTAAAACAACTAAATATATAAATATATTATATATAAGAATAATTTTTTGAGAAATCTAAACTGTGAACTCAAATTGAAATATTTTTGAGATAAATGACTATGAACTTAAATAAATAAGAAAATATGAACACAGTTTTATACAAAGTCAGGGAATTGGAGTTCCGCAGAGAAAGTGAACATGAACCTTACAGACCAGTATTAGTAAGAAGAGCCTATCTTTATATTGGCGGTTTGAGGATCTACACACTAGGACTCACAACTCTGATTAGCATGAGAGGTTAAGAGGTTCTCTTGGACACTCCACCTTAAAAGAAGAATATAATAAGAATAAAGGAAAGAAAAATTTGGTTGTGCTAGAGGGTATATCTGATTCATTATGCTACATGAGAGAAAGTTATCTCTAAAAACTTTGTACATTTGATGGGAGCTAAGATGGAAAAACTTTGTACATTTGATGGGAGCTAATATCTTAGCTAAAGTAACAAGTTTCAAAGTGAAAAACATGAATTCATTCATGGTCGAAATCAATTTTAGCGTAAAAAATGTCATCAAAGTTCAAAGACATCCAAGTTCTCAGCCAAGGTTTCCACTTGAAATACCATTGAATGTCTTAAAACTAAATTATAAACAACTAACCAAAAATTGATAACTAATCAACAAATACTTGAGGGAATGTGAATTTGAGAAGGAAAACAACTTTTGGCCTCTAACACTTTTGCGTTCCATCACCCTGACCCATTATCAACACATGATCCACCATATAATTATTGTGGTCTGGGAAATGGCATAGAGACTCCTGTCCTTTTTGGTAACAATCCAATTGCCTAGTTGCTCTCTAATGTTCATTGTTTCTTTGAGATAATCACTAGTATTTCAATATGATAATGGTGTTATACTTGGTAGTTGATACACATTAACATGAAGTAAAATACAAAGTAAAATACAGAAGATATAATTCAATGATTCTTTTCTTTTCAATTTAGTATCAGAGGACCAGGAGGTGATACCTGCCCTATAAATATATGGAGATGAAGCTACTGAACATCGTGATTTTATTATAAATACCCATTTAACTCAGACTTTGATTTCATTGTCATCCCATAGTCTGGGTTATTCCTTTTTCATTTACGAGCCATCCCAAAAACCCATCCCATTTAGCCATCCCGTTGATTTATTTAATATCCCAGCCCTAATTATTTCGGTCCGCAGCAGCCCTGTTCTTCTAGCAAACAATCCCATCGCCACGTTTAGCTAGGGCGGGTAGCAAAATCGTTCCGGGTATAAAGATTGAAGATCCGCAGGTATGGAGATCTCCCTGTGCTAGATCTTAGATCAATAGTGGAGATCAATGGCAGAGGTATTACTTGCCGCTAGCTTTAACTAGACATCTATTTGTATGTTTAAAAAACAATACTCATATTAAATGCATATACAGTGCTTATGCATCCAAGGCCCTCGATTTAGTTGACTATTTGTATGTTTAAAAAACATTATTGTATTAATGGCCTATACAGTGCTTATGTAGCCATGGCCCTTGAGTCAATTGATTGTGCTGTGAAAGGTGCACAAAATCTCAATTGAAGCCTTAATTACTACAACATAATCTAGATGGATCTCCATTTCGGGAACAAGCTTAATTGGTGTGTCATGCTCATGACTAACTTTCATAGAAATTCCAATTGCAAATCAATCCCTTCAGCTGGTCAATTTGGGTGCTCATATTGGGAAGTCCGGGCCATGTTCCTAAGACAATGGTCCCAAATGTCGCAAAGTTCATGCCTAAACAAAGCATGCTGAGGTTGCGATGCCACTGATTGTATGGAACTGGGGTAGGGATCTTGAATGCTGAAGCTGCAACATTTGAATCAAATATGAAAAACCAAATAAGAAGTGAAGCCGAAAAAAAGAATAATTCCTAACATTAATTATAACTATGAAATCCGTGGGAACTTTTCCATCTAAAAGTCGACCCGATGGTTTTCCGGGGAAGCTTATACCATATGGAGGCTGCTAGTGTTGAAATTATGTAATTACCCCACCGCCAGGCTGCAACAGATTTTGAAGCGGCAACATCAATTGTCGAAAATTTGAAGAGCCATCACCGTTCAACTTGTGGCCGCTGCAACACTGAAGAGTCACAGCACTGCCACACCGCCTCAACACCTCACAAAACAACAAATTATTAAATCATAAAAATCATTTTTATATGTCAGCTAAGCGAATCTATTTTCTGGAGTGGCAGCATAGTTTATATTTCTGTAAGACTGTAACAGAGCATTAAAACATATTGTAACTCATTTGAACAAAGAAGCACGTTTTGTTAGCGAAGAGCCAATTAGCATTTAATGACCGACTTAGTTAAAATCCTATAAATACTTGCTTTGTAAATCATATTTTATAGGCTGAATACAAACAGTGGCGTAATAGAAACAAAGTTGAAACTCTGATAATTTCTTGTGTAATATTGTTTTTTGAAAAAACTCGGTTTTATTTTTTTATGTCGGGTTGCTGTAACAGTTCGTGTTTTTTTTGGGTGTGAATATTGTTTATTTATTCATTAGATTATGTGTGATAAATTTCTAGATGCAGGGGTCATCAAATTAGTGAAAAATAGTGAGTTGTGCACAAGCTGTGTGTGAGCTGTGAGCAGTCGCAGATAGTGAATTTCAGCTTATAGAGTGTTGTCGGCTGTAACAGCTAGCTACAACACAATCTTGGATGTGCCGGTAGCAGTAGCAGCCGTGTTGCAACAATCCTATATGTGCTGGGGTTGTTAGTTTCATCTCTGTCAGTAAAGTTGTACATTGCTGTGAACAGCTGTACATTGTTGAGAAGAGTTGAACATTGACTGTAAGTGATTTTTTGAGCTATACATGAAGTCTCAAGTGCTGCTAAGGAAAGAAGCGGCACTCCCCTACCTTCCTCACAGTGGTATCAGAGCGTTACTTGTTCAGTGTACATCCTGAACCTCGATGGAAAGCATAAAGGATCTAGTTCCTCAACAATCTTAGAGCGGTAAGTGTAGGAGCATATCTCATTTAAGAATTTTTGGTTGTGTAACTTATGCACATGTACCTGAAGAGTTGAGGAGAAAGTTAGATGACAGAAGTCAGAAATGTATTTTTGTTGGATATAGCGAAGAATCTAAAACATATAGACTTTATAATCCCATCACCAAGAAGTATGTAATTAGCGGAGATGTGGTTTTTAAAGAAGAAGAAGCATCGGATGGGAGCATTGATAAATTAGTTGGTGAGGAAGCTGTAACACCTCACGTAGAAGATGAAGAATATGAACAGGGCACACATGGAGGACAGTTGACTCCACATACACCAGCATCAAGGACACCTGCCAGAACGCCCAGAGCTCATGAACATGGTGAACCATCAAATGTTGGTGGACGACAAGGAGCAAGATAGGACGTAAGTAATGAATCAAATCCTACATTGGCATCATTAAGAAATAGAGTTAGAGGTGAGAAGACTAGAAGTTTAAGAGAACTGTATGAACATAATGATGAAGTAGATCAAGTTTCAAATTTTGCATTTATAGCATGTGATCCTGTAGATTTTGATGAAGCTGTTAAAAAGGATGTTTGGATAAAAGCAACGGATTAAGAAATTGATGCCCTAGAAAGAAATAATACTTGGAATCTTGTAGATTTGCCTAATGATAAAAATTGTATTGGTGTCAAATGGATTTATAAAACTAAGTTAAATGTTGATGGTGATGTTGAAAAATATAAAGCAAGACTTGTTGCTCAGGGGTTTAGTCAACAACCTAGAATTGATAATAATGAGGCATTTGCACCTGTAGCCAGACTTGATACTGTAAAGATGGTATTAGCTATTGTTGTTCATAATAAATGGTATGTACATCAAATGGATGTAAAGTCTGCATTTTTGAATGGATATTTAGAAGAAGAGGTTTATGTAAGACAACCTCCAGGATATGAGGTTGATGGACAAGAAGACAAAGTCTACAGATTGAAGAAAGCATTGTATGGATTGAAGCAGGAACCCAGAGTTTGGTACAGCAGAATTGATGAATATTTGAATGGTGAAGGATTCAGCAGAAGTCCAAGTCAACCAACATTGTATACAAAGGTAAACCAAGAAGGTAAAATACTTATTGTTTGTTTATATGTGGATGATTTGATATTCACTCGAGATTTGTCAGTAGATGAGTTCAAGAAAGCCATGAAAACAAAATTTGAGATGACTGATTTAGGAATGATGAAATATTTCCTTGGTATTGAAGTAATTCAATATGAAGATGGTATTTTTATATGTCAATCTAAATATGCAAATGATGTATTGAAAAGATTCAGAATGCTGAATTGTAAGCCAACTATAACTCCAATAGCAACTGGCACAAAACTCAATAAGGACGATGATGGGTCGAAGGTTGATCCAACGATGTATACAAGACTAGTTGGAAGTCTCATGTACTTAACTGCAACAAGACCTGATATAATGTTTGCAGTACGTTTAATTTCAAGGTTTATAGAAACACCAAAGAATACCCACTGGCAAGCTGGAAAGAGAATCCTAAGATATATTGCCGGAATAACAAATTTTGGTATCCAGTATACATCTAATTCAAATTTTAAGTTGATTGGATACACTAACAGTGATTTTGCAGGTTCTATAGATGATAGAAAGAGAACATATGGATATGTGTTCAGTTTTGGATCAGGATCAGTAACATGGGCATCGAAGAAGCAGCCCATTGTGACACTATCCTCTGCTGAGGCAGAGTATGTTGCTACAACAACAACTGCATGTCAAACAGTTTGGATGAGAAGAACTCTTTCTAAATTACAGCATGAACAAAATGAACCAACTCCAATCTTTTGTGATAATAACTCAGCTATTGCACTATCAAGAAATCATGTATTTCACAAAATAAGTAAACATATTGATACACGGTATCATTTTATTCGTGAACTCATAAACAACAATGAAATCAATGTGGAATTTCGCACATCAAGAAATCAGTTTGCAGACTTGTTTACAAAACCATTAGGAAAAGATTTGTTTGAACTTCATAGGAAAAACATTGGGGTTTGTAAGCTGTAACAGAAATCAAGTGTTACCAAATTTTGTTTTTTGAACTGTAGTAATTAAGGGGGAGAATGTTGGAATTATGTAATTACTCCACCGTCAGGCTGCAACATATTTTGAAGCGGCAACATCAGTTGCTGAAAATTTGAAGAGCCATCACCGTTCAACTTGTGGCCGCTGCAACACTGAAGAGTCACAGCACCGCCACACCGCCTCAACACCTGACAAAACAAGAAATTATTAAATCTTAAAAATCATTTTTATATGTCAGCTGAGCGAATCTATTTTCTGAAGAGGCAGCGTAGTTTATATTTCTGTCGAACTGTAACAGAGCATTAAAACATATTGTAAATCATTTGAACAGAGAAGCCCGTTTTGTTAGCGAAGAGCCAATTAGAATTTAATGGTCGACTTAGTTAAAATCCTATAAATACTTGCTTTGTAAACCATATTTCATAGGCTGAATGCAAACAACAGAGCATAATAGAAACAGAGTTGAAACTCTAATAATTTCCTATGTAATTCTGTTTTTTTGAAAAAAACTCAGTTTTATTTTTTATGTCGGGTTGCTGTAACAGCTCGTGTTTTTTTTGTGTGTGAATATTGTTTATTTATTCAATAGAATATGTGTGATAAATTTTTGGACACAGGGGTCATCAAATCAATGAAAAACAGTGAGTTGTACACAAGTTGTGTGTGAGCTGTGAGCAGTCGCAGATAGTGAATTTAAGCACATCGAGTGTTTCCAGCTGTAACAGCTAGCTGCAACACAATCTTGGAAGTTCCGGTAGCAGTAGCAGTAGTAGCCGTGCTGCAACAATCCTGTACGTGTTGGGGTTGTTAGTTTGATCTCTGTCAGTAAAGTTATACATTGCTGTGTATAGATGTACATTGTTGAGAAGAGTTGAACATTGACTGTAAGTGATTTTTTTGAGCTGTACGTGAAGTCTCAAGTGCTGCTAAGGAAAGAAGCGACACTCCTTTGCCTTCCTCATAGCCAGGCCGCAATGGTTTTCTGGAGATTTCCTGTGTCAACGTATGAATCTCCAAACACAAACATCGCACTTTGGACTTGCACTTTCCACGTTCTCTGCAACCAAAACCACATAATATTGATTAGAATAAAAGACTTGGAAATTATACGATAGGCGAAATAAGATTCGATGAAAATAGGATAACAACCAGAAAACAAAAGGTTACAATGCTTTGTATCTGACCAAAACTAGATTTGTTTCGAAAATACCCTTAGAAAAAAACTAAGGGCTCTGAAGTAGTGGATTCTAAAACTTTTCAAGACCAAAAGGCTCGTTTCTTCTCCTTGCATATACCAATGTTTCCATACTCAGCACCAGACAATAAATTATGCTTGGAAGATATTGTTTTCCCTGAACTTAATTGTTGTAGATAACTACTAGATTAAGGTAGGTAGAGGAAAAATAGAAACATAAATTAGTTGCACCTAAACTACAAGCCCGTGTTAACATATTTTTTTTCCTTAAAGAAACATCTGGAGATGGGTTGTTCCATGCAGATTGCCATGACCACAGCCATAGACTGTAGCATGCTAGACTCTAGTGCAGGTGGAGCAATTTAGAGCAGATGTCAGATCTATCAGGCAAAGGATGTGGGAAAAGTTGTTAAGTCAGATGGGGAGATGGCAGAGATGACAGAACTGTGTCACAGGGAGAGGAGGTTGGAAAAGATGTTTTAGCAATAAGAGTGTGACATACTAAAACTTAGGACAACCCGCTGAAAACCATAGCATAAAAAACTATAAATCATGTTGCACAATTACCTAAACCATAGCAATTACATTATTCTCTGCACTACAGGGAATAACAATTAGCTAAACCATAGCAATTACATTATTCCCTGCACTACATGGAATAATAAATACTAATTCGAGGTTGAATATATATTGAATGAATAATTGAAACATATTGAATAAATACTAGTTAATAAGATTAATAGCTTTTAAAAACTTGGAGGTATATATTTGATATATTGAAATCTATAATAAATTACTAATATATTATTTAACTTATTGTTTTCTTTGATAATATACTACCAAATGTGAAACTTATTGGGTAGTGCATGGTTTCACTACAATGAAAGTCTACAATGAAGGTCGACTTGTCACACTAAGAGATGGAGTCAATGGAGTACCACTACACGATTCAACTAATAGTTTTTATTACCACTTCATCTAAATTTAATTTAATAGTTGTATCACTATTCAACTTTACATAATAGTTATCTAATAGTTAATATAATAGTTATCCAATATAACAACGATTAGAGTTGAAATTAAACTAATAGTTCTAAAATCATTGGAATTAAACTAATAATTATATCTAATAATTATCTCCCTGCCCCAAACTAAGTCTGATGCACAAACATTCCTTGGTTAACAACCATAATAAATCGCTATGCCTGTCTGTCAATCCGGCCCGGTCTACTTTACTTAACCCTTAATAGTTATGACNACAATCATGTTCAAGCTTTTCCATTGGATAAATTGATATAAAGATCAAAGATTCTTCTAGTTATTTGTTTTGTTTAGCTATTTGAACTCATATGCTTATGTTTATTTGTCTTTTTAGTTATCCAATATAACACTGAGTAGGGTTGAAGTTAAGCTAATAGTTGTATTTAATAATTAATTTAAAAAGTAATATATTATGAAGTGTAATTCAAGTAAAAGTCATGATTGAAGTTGAAGTTAAGCTAATTGTTGTATCATCAATGGAATTAAGCTCATAGTTGTATCTAATAATTATATTTAATAATCGAGCCCATAGAATCTTGACAATACACTTGTCTCATTCTCGTCCATAGATGAAAAAACATAGATAGTAGTCCACCGCAAAATTCTAAGATATATTCGCTTAACTAACAATTCATGGCATATAACTAAAAAAAAGAATCTAAACAAATAACTAAAAAAAAGAATATAAACAAATATATGATGATTGATAAATAGATAATAGTAATTGATAAATGAATACGTAAATAACAAATAAATTCTTGGTACTTATCACCAATCACAAATTACGTGCTTGTATGGTTCTGTCAAATCTAAGAAAATAGAAAACTAAGGTTGTACTGGGAATAAATTCCATGAGCTTTAATAACCAGTTTAACATTTAACGTTGATGGTGTATATTGCTGCATATTGGAAGAAATCCAAGACAAAACGACATGTAAATGAACGTCGAGAATGTAACTAAAATTTTTGGAATATGGTGATAGGAAATAACTTGAATTTTATAAATATTGTGATATGATGATATGACAGATCGTGGACTACCTAAGACTGTTATTTCATATTTCATAAATCACTCGATGATTATGGTTCCAAATTTGACGATGACTTATGTCTTTTTTCAACAATAAATGATGGAAACCACTCAAAACTTTAGTGCAAATATTGGGCAAGTTGAATGTGGATCAATTTTATTTTCTAAGTTGGGGGAAGGAGATTGCGTAGCAGTAAAAGTGCTATCATTGCTCTCCAAAGGAGTTTAGTTTCTCTTCAATGAGGCAATTCTAATATTGTGAATGAATGTAATATTTAATTCATTTTTTTTATTTGTCTATACTGACATATGACACTCAAAAGAAAAAACTGTATGTTGTGTAATAAAATTCATCTAAGCGGTTCCACATGGTAAATAGGTTGATCTTCTTTCTAGAGTACATCATAAACACTTGGTATCTCTGCGAAGCTACTGCAATGAGTGCATGGAGCTTATGCTAATTTGTGAACACGTGTCTGGAGGTTCCCTAAGTGAACGTCTTTATGGTAAATATATTGCTTAGTTTGATTGAGTTGCTGAATATTAATATCAATATTGAATATCCCATGAAATATGCTTGACTCGGCATATTTTAATATCAAAACACAAATGCTACCACAACTACTTAATGTAAGTTTATAGCAGATGATATCTTCAAACCAGTGTATCTAAGGTTTTCCTACTAGAAATTGCCTGAACATTTTCCCTAAATTGGAATGAGGACTGCTTGATCTAGGGGAAGAGGCTTCGAATTATCCTTTACGATCCTTTACCACTGACAGATTACTCAAGGATGTGATGAGGTTCGACTCTATATTGAAGAGAGCATTGATGTTTTGGAGGGACATGTAAATGGGATGAGCTCGATACAAGGTATATGTCTCACATTCTTTAGCGGCGTCATTAAAAAGGTACCCCAAACAAACATCGTGATAATTGTTGCAGTATTCGCTGAAATCATCCGAATACGATTATTGGCCCACTACAAATAACCCATTATTGAACACAAGTATGCTGCCTAGGAATTGAATTAACCAAACACCGATGATAATAGAAACAAAAACAAGTCTACTATCCCTGTAGAGTATTTCAAGAAGGAAGCAATTAAAGAGAGTAATTTATGGGCTCTAGGTATGAGGGCATATTACCTAAACATGTAATACTAACTGTATATTAGATATATGCCCAACTACGAGATGCATGAGTTTATTAGGAGTTTAGAGGAGTTTATTAGGAGTTCGAACAATTTTATTAAGAGTTTGAATCTTACATGACTGCACATTAGCTAGACTCCTAGATGCCAGTTATAGTTGGACTAAGCCTTAGTGATTAGAGTTGAAGTTAAGCTAATAGTTGTAGAATCATTGGAGTTAAACTAATAGTTGTATCTAATAGTTAAGCTAATAGTTATCCAATATAACTGTGATTAGAGTTGAATTTAAGCTAATAGTTTTAGAATCATTGGAGTTAAGCTAATAGTTGTATCTAATAATCGATAGAGTTAAGCTCGTAGTTGTATCTAATAATCAAATAGTTGAAGATTAATTTTAATTTTTACAACTATCACTAACTGTACTTATCACATGTTAAAATTAAGTTTTTTTTTCAAATTATTAATTATTAATTTTGGATGACGCCCATAGAATCAATCTCGACGATACACTTGTCTCATTCTCGTTTAATATTGGATGATTCCCATAGAATCAATCTGGACAATACACTTGTCTCATTCTCATCCATAAATGAAAAAGCATAGATGGTAGTCCACCCCAAAATTCCAAGATATATACGCCTATAGGCATAACTAGCTCACAATTAAGTTGCCACGTCAAATATCAAAACAAATCTATCAAATCACATGATTTTTACTACCAACTGGTTGCAAAAAGAAAGTAGATTATTCAATTATTATATCATCATATCTCCACTAGCAAATACAAATAAACCACATTACAAAGAGTAGAATTTGAAAATTTCCATGAAATAAGAGGTTGTTACCGCATTATTGTTTCATCATAACAATATTATTTTTGCTATTAGTATTTCCATATCAGTGAAAAATTCAAAGCCCAAAGACTTGAAGATATGTGTCATTATCAAGGGATCATTATAAAGGAGATTACTCCGAAAAATTAATGTCTTCGAATATGTTTCCAAATCATTGTGTTATCACACCACGTGGAGAGTATGCTGCATCAAATTTTATGTACTGATGAAAGTGAATGGATGTGGAGTGAAAGATCACATTATTCAGAGTTTATGCCACCAATTTGCAGCATGGATTGCGTAGGTAATCAAAACATTTCTAGAATGTGAAGCAACAATCATAGTTTCGTGTGATAAAGGATAACAAGGACTATGATGAATTCACCAGAGAAGAAGAGGTCGAAAGTAAATCAACATCACTAGAATTTATCACCTTTAGCCTTCAAATAAAAGTACACATTCAATCCTGAAACAGTTATGAATCCAAAAATCATGAAAGAAAAGTGTTAGATCTGCAACTTCTCATTACTCTACAAGATCTTGTAAAGAAATCAAAGATGATTGGACAATATTCAAATGAGAAATCAAAGATGATTGGACAATATTCAAATGAAAATATCATTGTGTCACCATACCAAGTGGCCATTCTGTCACAAAAACATTTGTTTTGAAGTAAATTTTGGCGAGAGATCACAAGGTTTATGTATCACAGGAGATTTAATATTTCATTTGCTTCTGCCTCGTGACCTCCTTTAAAAAGACACAAAAACCTAGAATTAATATGTATATGGAAAACCTAAACATGTCATGTGAACTGCATATTAGCTAGATGCTCAACTGACATATGGAGGAGTTTCTTAGGAGTTTGGAGGAGTTTATTTAGAGATTGAATGATTTTATTAGGAGTTCAAATTTACACCACTGCACATTAGTTATAATTCTAGATGCCAAATGCAGTTAAACTAAGCCTTAAGTAATTACACTTGAATTTAAGCTAACGGTTGTATAATCATTGGAGTTAAGCTAATAGTTGTATCTAATAGTTAAGATAGTAGTTATCCAATATAACCATGATTAGAGTTGAAGTTAAGCTAATAGTTCTAGAATAATTGGAGTTAAGCTAATAGTTGTATCTCATTCTTAATTTAAAAATTAATATATGAGAAATTGTAATTCAAGTAAAAGTGATGATTGGAGTTGAAGTTAAGCTAATAGTTGTATCATCAATGGAGTTAAGCTCATAGTTGTATCTAATAATTGAATAGTTTGAGTTTGAGTTTATTTTTTCCAAATATCATGAACTGTACTTATCACATGTTAAATAAGTTGCTTTTTTCTTTTAATTAGTAATCTTGAATTTGGACGATACCCATATAATCGATTTGGACAGTACACTCGTCTCATTCTTTTCCGTAGATGAAAAAGCATACATGGTAGTCCACCCCAAAATTCTAAGATAAATACGCCTATCAGCATAACGAGATGCAAGACTATATTAGGAGTTTGGAGGAGTTTATTAGGAGTTCGAACGATTTTATTAGGAATTCGACTCTTACATGACTGTACATTAGCTAGATTCCTAGATGCCAAATGTAGTTGGACTAAGCCTTAAGTGATTAGAGTTGAAGTTAAGCTAATATTTGTAAAATCATTGGAGTTAAGCTAATAGTTGTATCTAACAATGGATTGAGTTAAGGTCATAGTTGTACCTATCAATCAAATAGTTGAAGATTAATTTTTTTTACAACTATCACTAATTGTACTTATCACATGTTAATTAAGCTATTTTTTTAATTATTAATTTTTAATTTTGGACGAATCCCTTTGAATCAATCTGGACAGTACACTTGCCTCATTGTCCTTTAATTTTGGACGATGCCCATAGAATCAATCTGGACATTACACTTGTCTCATTCTCGTCCATAGATGAAAAAACATAGATGGTAGTCCACCCCAAAATTCTAAGATATATACGCTTAACGACGTAACTAGCAAGTAGATTTTTATAGTCCATCTTGTAGTTGTATTTGATTTCTAGGTATAACTAATTATATTTTAGAATCTAGGTTTGGGTGGATACTCCACATATCTTAGTTTCATTATTGTATTATTTGAAACATAATTTCTTTTGGTTATTTTTTTTGGCTTATTTGATTTTTATAAGATTAATATAGATGTATATTAAACTTAGATCTATTAAGCACCTAGAAGGATCTAATTCCTTAAGGGTAAATTTTATCTTGATATGTAAAAAATTTAAGATAAAATAAATTTACACCTTAAGAAATTGGATGTTGGCTATAAAAACACCTAGCTACTTTTGACACAATCAACCATCACTTTCTTAGCGCATAAAGATTTTGAGTCTTTTTTTCAAATGACAATTTCACTTGGATAACTACATTCAAAAGAATGTAAGTAAATATTAAAAATGGGTGTTAGATGTTTATTTCTTGAAATGTTTGATAACATTTCATTGCAACACCTTATCGGCCCAATAAAATAGTGTATGTTCTTGCATCACAAAAACATATAAATCATCTACGTTTGTACCAACCCTAATTACGTCCATACATAGTAGCGTTAGCATTTGGAATGTATAAGATTCTTAACAAAATAGTGATATAATGAGTGAGGCTTATTGTCGAGATGCTACCGTTGGATCAGCTATGCTCCCGCCACATGATGATGCAATGCAACAAGTCCCAAAACTGTCGGGACTTGATGCGCTACAGCTTCTCCTGTTACTCATATGTTGTTAAGGCTTTGATGTAAATGTTTTAGCTTCTCAATTAACTTTAAAGCATTTGAGATGTATAAGCTTCTAAAAAAAATTAGTGAGATTGTGAAGTCAGTCTTACTGTCGAGATGGATCAGCTATGGCTCTCACCGCATCATAATAACCTGTATGAAAAACCCAAAGCACCATTGCCAATAAGCATGTCTGAACTACTGATCTACCTGGATATTCACAATTTAACTGGTAACATACATGAAGCAATTAACAATCTAAGTCACGATTCTCCGAGATCTGGGTGTAAATAGGTTCATCAGTGAGTTGACCTGACCTTCCTCATTCTTTGTACAAATTTTCTTACTGGTAGAATACTTTATGGTATTGAGAACTTGAAGAAGCTCGAACAAATTTATCTTGATGGCAATATTATTTCAGGGACAACTCCGAAAGCCGTAAGGAAGCTTCATTCCCTTTTTTTTTTTAAGTCCTCACACATATAGATGTTGGAATTCACAATGCTACTCCTTTGGGCAGGGCCAACTTGATTGCCTCCTTACAAGGGCACAAGTTTAGTAGAACCAACCAAGTCGTTAAGATCTATGCACATATCTCTTATTTCAAACCACTGACATTCATTGTAAAAAGTATCGGGCATGCCTTTGGTGCGGATGGCTAGCTTCTCAAAAGATGAGATGAAAGCTTTAACTATGTTCGATTGTTCGAGCTTATTTAGTTGCCCCAAATAATGAATGTTTGTTTCAAAATGTTCATAAAGATCGGAAACAAGTTGTCTCCAAGCAATATAACCTTTATAGGATTTCTTGTGCCATTTCCACCATTACCAACATTCATTATCTAAATATAAGATATAAACCCTAAGTTTTATCCTATCATTTGTGATTCATTGTAAGCGGAAGTAATGTTACATTTGAGCGACCCATTCTATGCGGTTTGACCCATCAAATTTGGTGAGATTGACTATAGAAATTTTGTGCCACTTATGTGATACCATGTAAGGGAAAATAATGTTCCATTTCACTGACCCATCCTATGGAGTTTAACCCATCAAATTTGGTGAGATTGACTTAGAAAGTTTGTGCCACATATGACTCATTTGATCATGGACCAACAGAGTGGAGTGACACCCATGGGGATTGGATGAAATAGCTCCTTCCTTGTGAGAAAGTTGGTTTATCTATGGGTATCCTAAAGATGATGAAGGAAAGAGAGTCATTAATTTGGTTGGTTGGTCAGAAAATTACTCCAATTTGGTAAGTTTGCCATGGATGCCATCAAGATTTTGCTAAATGTAGGAGAGGTTGCAGTCTAAATTTTGTTGCAACTCATCGTATAGTGTTTCTAGTTGAGAAAATTTGCAGGAGATCTCACCTCCTCAAGTGTTAGCCATTAGGGGGAATGGGTCCACAAAAAGGGGTACATAAGAGTGGTACCAATGTGATCAACAAAGTGCAAGGATTGTGGTGAGATAATTTAGAAATATGTTTGTAGGTAGAAACCAAGACTCACTTTTTAGTTTTTCACTACTCCTAGTGGAGTTGTGCTTCTGTTCTAATATTACTGTGATGACAAAACTCCCAAATTATGAATATTGGAAATTATGTAGGAATTTCATGGACTAGTCATGGAGGACCAGGCTCCCAGGTTCCCGAGGGTAAGGGAGTGTCAAGTGCTATAGCTATTTGATATACTTGTAGGGTCCAACAAAAGTATCCACCCTCATCTGTTAGAGCGCTAACTAAGGAGGCTTGATCCTTCCCTTAGCTATACTACTCCACTACCGATGTATTGGATAGTAATCTTCCTAAGTATTATGCTCAATGCCATTATAGAAGCAAGATTGTCAATTGGATAATCTAATGCTAGTTTTAGGTTTCGTAGGGGACTTTTGATATACCCAAGGGTATGTGGAAGTGAAATTCTATATATACGTGGGATGTCTTATGTGGTACTTCTCAGAAGGGTACTTACCGAGGTTACAAAGTTTTTGTCCAACTAGGTGACACCTCTTGTATTTGTTGTGTGTAGTCTTTCCCAATTAAAAAAGTTACCCACTTAATGGAAAATCATTATGTTATTTATAGGCATCAAAACACGTCTCTAGCCTAAACTAATAATTGTAAAATTTCCATCTAAGGAAAGTGCTATGATACCACATGTTATGTACCTTAATAGTAAAAATGAAAATTTAGAGCAAACATAACATAATAAAGAAATATTTCGAAATGAGAAGATAGAACTACCACAACAATAGACAATTGTAGATAACAAAATATCACAATAGAAATACCTTTATTGATGAAAGCATTGTTCACTTGCCTCTTCGAGGGGAAAACCTCCAAATGAAGCCTAGATCCAATTACAAAATACTTCACAAGAAATATGTTATATTGCTTCTACTCCTATATATAATTATAGTTAAAGAACTTTTTAGTAGGCATAACCTTCTTGTAAGCCTTCTTTGTGAAGGAGATTTCTAGTAAGTGGAACCTTCTAGTAATACTTCTTGCAAATATTGCTTTCACACAATATCTACATTATTATCCCTTTTTTAATATGGATGGGCTCAATACATAACAACCTATTATTTAAGGGGGTGAGGTCAGGACCTTAACATCTTTCATTAGGGTCATTGGTTTCTCTTTGAATTTGTGGTCTAGATCGAATGGCCATCAAAGGATTGCATGGGTCCTAAGGAATTTGTAGTGCTTTACGCAGTTGTAGGTGTGTTCAAAGATAAATATACATGAGTCCCATTTGTTTTTTCACTTGAATAGCCATGGCATTCCCTATAGAACCAATCATTCCATTGACATGAGACCCTATATTTGGTTTAGTAGAATCAGTTTATGATCTCGGTGAATTTGGGAAAATCTCATATAGGACCTTGGATTATGAATAAATCAAATGTAATTCTTGGGATTTTATAATTACCTCTTCGTTACATACTGTCGCTAACAATGCAATATCTTTGGAAATACTAGGCACATGCAATTTCTCAAACCAATAAACCAAAAACTGGGAAGGCATTTCATCTTTAATCATTCGATGCCTTATTCTCCACTCATGAATATGATAAAAAATATGGATAGACATTTTTTTTGGAGTGGCATAAAGAGATTTGTTTCTGTCTCCTAACATATCAATAATTGAAAGTGTGTTAAAAAGGCATTGTCAAGGGGCAAAAAATATTATGTGATGCTCATGGGAATTCAATGTACAACTTTATTATGATTCCTATAATGGTACATTGGAAAAATCAGAATTTCTTATTCCATCAATTAATTTGATGAACACATTAAATGGAATTTCATAGTGTGTTTTCATTGATATTCTCCACTATTACCTTTGAATTTAGGATTATCCGAATGCAACTTGGTTGGGATAGGAGTTCAGGTTGGATTATGTTGAACTGGTTCATTGGTCAATTTTAACAAATTTGACATATTTAATGGCATTGATAAAAATATCTTGGTGGTGGGAATGAAACTAGGGTTACCAAGAGATTGTCTCTGTACTTCAGTATGTATCACATTACCACTCATTAAGTTAGCCCCTAGTATGTTTCCACCGCTAGGAGTGAATTAAATGCATTTGATAACCAATATTATGACTATAAATTCTTCCCAAAAGGTTTCTCGTATTTAGAGTGGATTTTGTTCATATAGGATTTCTTTTAAGACGGGATAACCCACTCTCAACAAAGGATATAGATCCAGGGATGTGTCCACTCTTGAAAGAAAAAAAAACATAATGAAGTTGAGAAAAATGGGTGGAAGACATGCTAAATGTGCTATCCCAAAGGAAACATTTTTGCTACTATAAGGGATGGTTACAAGGTTCTAATTCCAATGGTCGAAATTAACATGGGGATACTAATTCCCCTAATAGTATATTAGATCTAGGAGGATTGTTTCCCTTTTCACTTGATGCACTAACAATGTTTTCCATCCCATACCATTGTAAATCATGCCCTTCTTGGTAAATGATATGGCAGTCTAGGCCTCTCAAGAAACCTTTTGCTGATAATTAGTTGGAGTTAGGATTCTCCTTTGGTGATTCTTCCTTTATAGAGATATTCAATCTTGTATGTGTTTCCTTGTGTAACTCACTTGATCAGTGGTTAGGACCAACCAATATTCCCCTCATAGCAAGTGACTCCATAACTTTGATAGGGATATTTCTGATCCTTCAAGGCTAATGAGGAAATTGGTTAGCCACCTTAAAGTCAACAACTTGGAAAAATCAAAGGGAGATCGAAACGTAGGTTGTCGACACTTTATACCACTAAGCATTGTTAAGTTCTTAATGGTTATACAAGATCTAATAAAATTTGGTATCATAACATCATAACCATATGCAAAAGGATCACTGAAAGATAGACAAGCACAACCACACAAAAGAACATAGATATTTTCCCTGGGAAACCCTCATGGGGAAGAAAACCCAACCAAACTTCCTCTATATAGATGTATTAAAAGTATAAACACAAAACCCAAACAGGTGCTCCTTCTCCTAGCAAATATGTCTCTCTCTCTCTCTCTCTCCTATGCACTATACACAAGTAAGTGTGTGTTCTAATGAGGAATGCAGCTCCTCTATTTATACTCCTTTTGTCACTTGAATTTTACCCTAACAAGTCGGCCCCACCAAACTTACTAGGCTGACCTCACCTAAGAAGACACAAAACAATATTATATTATATTCAAGAGGGTATTATTGACCCGACTTACAATGTATTTTATTCTCATGATGATCAAATACAATAGTAACATCTTGACAGAGGAATAAGAGCTCTCCCTTGGGTTACATCAGTAAAATACATTTAGAATATTCTTCAAATTTACAGTATTTCAACACTCCCCCTTAACGAGAAGGGTATTCTACTGACAACAACAACATCAACTATAGGAGCATGGAGAGAGAGCATATCCAACATCATCAACGTGATACATACATACGTCATAGGAAG
>LPNX011110260.1:0-29926 GCA_001517045.1 Pseudotsuga menziesii | reverse complement strand
TTTAAAGAGCATAGAGGGTCCTTGGCTAGTTGATCGATTATGAGAAGCTCATGTAACTTTCTTTCCTTTGCATAATAAATTGCTCCGAGTAGCTATTTGGCCGGGGCTGTGGACTGTTTCCCTCTCAAGGGTTTTAACCATGTGACAAACATTGGTGTATTGATCTGTGATTTGTTTGTGTGAAG
This sequence comes from Pseudotsuga menziesii, assembly GCA_001517045.1. Taxonomy (NCBI): domain Eukaryota; kingdom Viridiplantae; phylum Streptophyta; class Pinopsida; order Pinales; family Pinaceae; genus Pseudotsuga; species Pseudotsuga menziesii. Next base: position 29,741 of record LPNX011110260.1, on the reverse strand, counting down.
CAGTTGTTCTTGGTGTTCGGTCCTTTGGGAGTACCCTGTATACCCTAACAGTTTTCAACAATCATCAGTAACTGGAACTATTACTGGAACATCTTCAGTACTGGGACATCATCTTCTACAACACTGAGTCTTCATCTTATGCAGTATTCGATCACTAGATCCTTTGCAACAACCCTTTGATCTTAATCTTCTTGTAGCACTCAATCACTCGATCCTTTGCAACAACACTTTGATCTTCATCTTCTTGTTGTACTCAATCACTTTAATCCTCTGTAGTACTTGATCACTCGATCCTTTGTAGCATTCGATCACTCTATCCTTTACAGCACTCGATCACTCGATCCTTTGCAGCACTCGATCACTTGATCCTTTGAAACACTCGATCACTTGATCTTTTTCTCAATACTTTAATTGTCTTTATCCATGCTTGATTTTTTGATCAATATCATCATTAGAAGCATCATAACCTGCAACACACATTCTATTTGCAGGATTATCAGTCCCTATCACTTTTGGACATAAGTCCTAGGATGATACAATCCTTATCGGCCTTCTCCCCTTTAATGAGGAGGCTCCACATCATCGACTGACTGGATCGTCCACAAATGAATGCAGCACCATATCATCTGCAAATGAATGCAAATATCATCTGCAAATGAATGGAGGACCATATTATCTACAACTAAATGTAGATCTCATCCGCAAATGAATGCAGGACCACATCATCTACAACTAAATGCAGGAATCGTCATAGACCATCCTTATCCTGTTAGATCTAGGACCACTCCCAATGAGTGTTATTTCTATGACATCTACAAGTGAATGTAAGATCACTCTCAATGCGAGAGTTTCATCTACAACTGAATGCAGATCTCGCCCGCAACTAAATGTAGTACCTATTGTCCACAACTAAATGTAGGGCTCATCGTATACCAAACTAAGCTTGTTATATCTACTACCACTCCCAAGCAAGTGTTATTTTCTATGGAATCTACAAGTGAATGTAGGAACACTCTCCATGCGAGAGTATAGTATGCAACTGAAAGCATATCTCGTCAGAAACTAAATGCAACACCTATCGTCCGCAACTAAATGAAGGACTCATTGTAGACAATACCAATCCTATTAGATCTAGGAACACACTCATTAGCAGAGTGTTCTTATACACAATACCATCCTCAATAGAATATGTTTCGTCCACAAGTAAATGTCAAACATCATCAGCATATGTGGGCACACTTGGCATTTTTTGTGCTGGCGCATCACTTCCATCTCATTCACAATGATAGTCTCATCATCACACCCACTTTTCAAGGAGTTCCACATCATCAACCTACTCCCCGTTTTTGAGGAGGGTCCATATCATCATCATTCCTCCTTGCGAGGAAAGTCTGTAACATCATCATCATTGTTCCTCCTTGCGAGGAAGGATATATATCATCATCAGTGTTCCTCCTTATGAGGAAATTCTTTTCAGACTACACCAAGCTTGTCAGGGAAGTGTTCAAACTTTACTTGAGACAGAGGTTTGGTCAACACATCAACAACTTGTTCATCGGTACTCACATACTATAGTTTTATAGCTCCCTTCTGTACCATATCCCTTATGTAAAAATATCGGGTTTCTATGTACTTTGATTTATCATGGAACACAAGATTCTCTATCATCTTTATACAACTCTGGTTGTCACATAGAATCATTGTGGTATCCAACTCTAGATCAAATAGACCTGACATCAAATTCCAAATCTATGTGGCTTCACAACTAGCAGAACAATATGCTATATACTCTGCTTCAGTCATGGTGAGAGAAACACTGGACTATTTCTTACTAAACCATGAGATCATGGCGGATCCCAAACGGTAACATCCATGTGAGGTGCTCTTTCTATCTATGGCACTTCCTACCTAATATGAATATGCATATCATACAATCTGTAGTCATGATCTCTATCATAGTATAGTCCAAATTCTGTCGTACCTTTCAGGTACCTCATCACATGCTTTGCAGCTATCAAGTGAACACAAATAGGTTTAACTAGATACTGACTCATGGTGTTCACAACAAAGCATATTTCTAGCTTGGTATTCTCTAGATACATTAACGACCCAATTATTTGTCTGTACTAAGTCACATCTAATAACTCTGATGATTCATCTAATAACAACCTCAGGTTGGTATCCATGGTTGTGGCCATGGATTTACAATCCAACATATCAAATATTCTTAATATTTCCGCAACATACTTTTTGAAACTACATTGCTTCACTATCGGCTAAAAATGTTGCAATGTACTCAGCCTCTTCATGAGATAATACCTGATCCCAATCATCCTAAGGTTCTCTTTCTATCCTCGACACTTCCTCTTTACATCTACAATGAGTTCATCATGTTGGGTCATCGACATATCCCAGTCTTCCACATTCAATCTTGAATGGTTGGAACCCACTTTACTCTTAGTAAATCCTTAGTCCATCTGAAAGTTGTCCATCCTATCGTACCATGTCAAACTCAGAGATCTTTTGTAGTCATTCCCCCTGAAGCAGAGCATCATCCTCCCTCTGCATTTTGTACTCTATGTATTGAAACATTCTGTACCAGAGAGACATGTAGCATCCCATGCTATTGATATTCTATGTATCCATCTTAGGTTTCTAGATACCAAGATCCTTTATCTTGAACTTTGTTGAAAATTTCCTCTTTCACATGTGGTTATTTGCTCGATATATACTTCTGATTCACTAGAGAAGTGTGTATAGTCAATGGAGTATGTCGTGCCATAGTCTACTCCCTCTTTCTAAGACAAACCAAAAACCTTGCTTTGTATACTTGATCTTGTAGATCCATATGGAGGAAACTACGAACTTCCCTTTAGGTATTAGAACCATATCCCATACATCATTCCCCATGATCAACTAGTACTCTTTGATCATAGCTTCTTCCATATCTAGAAGGGCCTATATCAATGATGTCTCTCAACTATGCCACATAAATAGAGTGTATATGAGGCCTATTACTTTATTTGGAAGTATCATCATACTTTTCTTCATCTTGGATTTTCTCTCGTGCCCAAGGTGGTCTTCATGTCTTGGAGGTGTATCTACTGCTCTCTTATATTATTTTGAATCTCTTTCTTTCGATGTAGTGTCTCTAACCCTAGGAGCTTCAAGTTCATCTTTATGTATGTTTATTGTAGTGAATCTTGAACTGTCATCAATTGTTCTTCAAAACAAGCCTCATCCTACTTTTCTTGTAGGTGAGTGTACGTGATCTTTCCTACAGGTCAAATGCACCAATTGCATATGACATATTCATAATGAAAAATTCTTATGCATAAAGATACAATCATGCAACTATATTAGCCAATGCAATATTCATCCATATCTCATATACACACGGAAATGTTCTAGACGCATTCCATCTCTACCATAACATTATTGACATTGTGCATTAATCCCAATATGTCAGCAAAGATGTCTCATTCTAGATAATTAGCAATGGAGTGCTGTATAGAACCATGTTATACTTACCCATAACATGCATATTATCAATGTACTATCATTAATACAAACATTCTATCATGCATGGTACATTTCCTTGAACACAACTAAATAATGACAATTCAAATACTTATCTTTTGTTTGTTTGGTAGACTCCTTCTTGCTCCTTATGTCCTGTATCCTTCTACTGATTCTGGGAACCTGTGTATTGGTTCTAAGTGTCACTAATTTCATTCTTTCTTATCCAAATACTAAAATGGATAAGAGCATGATATTTATCTTCGCCAGTATAATTCACATTCCTCATCACTTGAGGCACCTTCAGCGGTGTGAGCATGATGTCTTTATTTGAATTCTTCAAGTTGTTCTTTGGTTTGAGAAACCACTGTGAAATGGAACTGCATGGTCTCTTATTTTTCTATCTTCACATTCTTTAGCTTGTTCCTCAATGTCATCTTTTTGTTGATATTCTTTCCTTCGTACAGGTTTTTCATTGTACCGAACATATCCTTGGGAGATCCAATGGAGGAAGAAATAATCCTCTTGGCTTTGACGAAATCCTTCTTGTGCCTTGTCTTCATATCCCTATGGATCTGCAACTTCTTCTTTGACATAGTTCTACAGGTCATGCATCTTCAAGTATGAGAAGCACTATATACTTCCATGCTCAAAGTTTCTCAACTTCTTAAATTTTGTTTTCAAGCTTGGTATTGTTTGTCATCATGATAAAATTGAGAACCTCAAATGGAAATAGAGAAGATAGAACTTACCAATGAGATTGCTTCAACTTTATGCTAGGATGAAATATTTTCTGGAAGATTGCTTCTAGTGGACCTAGGGTTTGAGAGAGAAAACCTAATTTTTCAACTTATGTGTATTTTAGATCTGTTTGGATAGAAATATGTTCCTCCTCAAGGAGAAATGAGAAACATACTCATTTTCCAAAAAATGTGAATAGAAATGCAAAATATCTGATGCCCTAGTTTCCCCCGACAACATTGTTAGGTTAAAAATTGAAAATACACAAAATGAGGAACTTCTTCCATAGAAATATGCTCCCTCCTAGGGCGATTTTTATAGTCCTCCTTTTTTCAATTGATTGGTGGAGGGAAGTTCCCAGAACAATGAGCCCTAGTTTTCTTCAATTTCTTCTATAGAATTTCCTCATCTTGTTTCTGTTGTATCTCTGAAATCGCTGCTCCTATGGGTATGAAACTTTGTACTAAGGTATCATGGTCTGTCTTATTTCCAACCCCATAGGTTAGAGCAGAATTGGTTTCACCAAGTGGGACTTATACAAAGTTTCTCAAGGGGACATATTTCAGTACCGTTTAGAATAGAAAACTTGTATGGACTGCCACATGTCCTTGTTTCACCTTTCGGGTCTAAAACATTTACCATAGTAACTATAGTCCATTAACTATCTTCAAAATATTTCAAAATTTCATTTGGACCTTCCTAGCCTGAGATATAACAATTATACCCAGGTCACCTATTTAAGGCTAAATTTTCGAAGAGGATGGAACCCTCGGTTGTAGGAGTCATATATCTTATATTATAGCGAATATGAGGGTGAATGATTTACACAGGTTAGATAAAAAATTCAACTTCGACCTGGCAAACTTTCAGCCCATGATCCTTCTCCAATATATATTTATAGTGAAAGTCCCAACATGACTAGTTTTTGTCTTCTATGGTTTTCAAACATGAAACCCTAATCTTAAGTAGCTATTGTTGTAGTAGTGTTTCGACTGCAGAAAGACTTCTTTCAGGGTAGCTTTGACACCATGTTAAGTTTTCAATGGTTATACAATATCTAATAAAATTTATACTCATAACATCATAACCATATGCAAAAGTATCACTGAAAGATAGATAAGCACAACCACACAATAGAATGCATAGATTTATCCTAGGAAACCCTCATAGGGAATAAAACCCAACAAAACTTCCTCTATATATATGTATCAAAACTACAAAGAAGAAACCCCAAATAGGTTCTCCTTCTCCCAACATATATATCTCTCTCTCTCTCCTATGTATTATACACAAGTGAGTGTGTGTTATAATGAGGAACACAACTCCTCTATTTATATTCTTTCTGTTACTTGAATTTTACCCTAACAATTAGGCCCCACCAAACTTACTGGGACGAATTCACCTAGGAAGGCACAAAACAATATTATATTATTTTCAAGAGGGTACTATTCACCTAACTTACAATGGAGGTTATACCTCATGACTCTATAATTATAAAATACAATAGTAACATCCCGACGGAGGAATAAGACATCTCCCTTTGGTTACATCAGTAAAATACATTTAGAATATGATTCTAAGTTACAATGTTTCAATAATCATTCAAAGATCAACCCAAGTTGGCTAAGACTTGAGCACAATCAATGAAGAGTTGAATAAAATGCATCCCAAAAGTAAGCTTGGGATTATGAGAACCCAATCCTAACTAGCACAGGTGTCTATCTCATGTACCACATGAAAGTTCCCACTTGTAATCATCCACGAAAAAACCTAGGAAAGAAAACTATTACCACTTCACAATCAATAGTCATGTAGAACAATTGTGGGTCAAGTGTTTGCATATGGATTGGAAATTCAATTCCTGCACCTAAAAATCTAGAGAATAGGTGTCACCTCAAGGACCTTTCAATTCTACGAAATATCCCAAACACACTAAACAAGCAAGAGAGGGTAATCTCTATGCTTGCTTATATTGAATTTGTGCTTCACATGCAGGTGAGGTACACTTCCCCAACACATGTATTTCACTACTAATTTATTTTACGCATTTTAGTAGTCTTAATTTCAATTTTGATAGCCTTTGAAAATTTACTTTCTATGGCTACATCAAGGCCTTCAAACATTATACTATCGCGTGTTTTCTATCAAAATAAAACAAGTCTAATTTGTTTTAATTATAAATGTTTCTTTTAATGGGTTGTTGTTGTTTACTCAAAGGGAACTGAACGAAACTTGTATGATGTTTCTCTAAACTCAATAATGTTGAAACCATTAATAAATTGATAAATTCTCAAGAGTATCTATATTTTTGTTTCATTGAAGCTATGCAATCCTTGGAATACCTTGAAATGCAATTAAATAGAGAGATCAACTTAGACTACACACATAATGCATAACTCATTTTATATTTATTATGCAACCCATAAATCAAATTAATGTAGCAATACAACTTCAAAACACTACTTGAACCACAAGTAATTAAAAAAAATCATTCATTTTTAATGAACACCTATGCAAACAAATACCTTAGTCATTAATATTTAAATATATAAGCTCCAATACAAGATCCCAAATCTCCAAAATGTTGATGACTTGAGAAAATAGAGAGTAAATGATGATTTTTTTGTAGTATGCTATAAGATAGGATTGCTAGTGCATCTAATGCAATTGTTGTTGAAAATGCACGCTCTATGAAGACAACATATAGTCAAGTTTCCGTTGTTACCAAACATAGTCACAGTCCTGAATCAAAGAGACTAAAACAAGTAAATTTGAAGGAAAATATTTGAATCTCACTTTCTCTTATTTCTCATGGAGGAAAAGAAAGAACAACAAAGACTAGACATAAACCTTGAAACTACTAAGTTTCAAGGAAAACAACCCTATGATGGAAAAATTCAAATATTTCTAGGGTTTTTACTCCTATGTGTGAAACAAAGGTCTCGAGTGAAATAGTTATATGTATACTGATGAACATATAACAAACAAACAACAACTAGAATTTCCCTATTCTATAAATCAAATCACAAAAGCTAGGAGTAGGCAGGGTCCAAGAGAAAATTAAATGATTTTGCAGACCCTATCTTTTCTACTTCAATGCAAACCAAAGATAGAAACCTTTAATATCAACATGCTATGATGTTTGAACATAATGAAATAGATAAACCTTCCTTTAAAACCATGCTATGATGTTTTCACATAATGAAATAGATAAACCCTCCTTTAACACAATTTTGGTATATTAAAATTTTTCATATTACTAATTTTACAAAAATATAAATTTGGATTTAGCAATAAATTCAAATAAAATGCAAACATCGAATTCGAGGAGGGAAATAAGAGATATTATTGATTCATTGTAAAAGGTACGATAAGTAAAGCTATACATTGGAACACGAAGCAACTTCCTCTTCACCCAAGGATGGATTGTATGTTTGAGACAAATGGGTTTCTAGTAAAATGAGAATGTAGGAATGGGCAGCAAGAGAGGAAAAATGATAATTCACCAACATGTGGGTTATTCAATAGAAATACACTTTCTATAAATGTGTAACCATTACCCAGCTCATGGATGTCCTTTTATATGATGAAAAATAAGTTAAATCTATTGGGAAGAAAGATCGAAGTCGTACATGTATTCGACATTGTTGGCTCCATCACTTTTTGGAAATTGCAAAATGAAGAAAGGTTGAGGATGCACCACAAAAGAGCATCGATATTAGTGCATGCAAGTGGCATAACATAAAGGGAGACATTAAAAAATGGCTATAAGTTAATGGATGTATTTAATGGTCAACATTGGTAGTGGATTAACACAATCAATATTAGTGGAAGGACTAGACTAGCTAATGGTATGAAGGGGGTATTGGTGATTCCTCTAGATACACTAGGAATACTAGAGTTAGGACCCCCATAGTTTGATGAGCCACTTTTTTCTGACATATTGGTGTGTTTATTGTGAAGAAAATTAAAAGGATGTTCAGATGGAGGTACACAAAATTGAATCAAGATAGGATCATGAGGGTGTGTCAAAGGAGGATTGAAATGATTCAATTGTTGATTGTCAATGGTGCTTGTAATATTGGGTGGGTCAAAATATTCTGGTAGGTTTTCATCATATCTTGAATGTATATATACCTTTCTATGAGGGTTATTGCTAGTTGTTTGCATATCTCAGTATGACTTGTTATCATTAGGTTTAGAAATATTTAATCGAATTTGATTTAATGGAGGTTCCACACTCTTAGTAGCAGACCCTCTTAAATGTCACGACTAGAGAGCCATAGGATCAACCACTTTTACTAGATTAGGTTTAAAAAAAATATTGATGAAAATAACAAGCAAAAAAAGGTCAATCTAGACACACCACTAAGGAGAAATCCCATAAAAATGAAAATAAAAGCAATAATAAGAAAACTAGTTAGGGAACACTCCAACAATTAACTTGGGAGTATGTGGGCCTAGGACCAATTGACGAAAGTGATAAAGAGACAATTACATGAACTCTCATGTAACAATAACCTAAGGTGCAAGTACACTCTTGAATATAAGTACATTCTAGGGAGTTGAGGTGGATGTTATATGTTTGTCTCGAGTACCTCATACACTTGAACCCTCTTATAGTCACATATGAGAAAAACTAGAAAAAAACCACTAAATTTTAAAATTTGAAAAAGGAAGATGGGTGGAATAGTTCTGGGTCAAGTGTCTGTGTATTTCTAGGGAAGATATTACTAAGTCGTAGTCTCGAAAATCTAGAGAATTGGTTTCAACTCAAGGACTTGTAAATTATACTAAGGCTCTTGTAGATTCATTTCCCACTATACAAGCAAAAGAGTATAATCTCTACACTTCCCTAGCTTGACCTAGTGTTTTATGTCTAGAGAGATAATCTCTACATGTGTGAGGTATGATTTCCTAAAAAATGTTATTTGCTACTAGAAAATTTATCTCTATTTGACAGTAGCTATTTTGAGTTCTCATAGCCTTGGATAATTAATTCTCCACCTACACCAAGGCTCTCCAATCTAAACTATGTGTGTTTTCTATAAAAAAACAAAGCTAGTTTCCTTTACTATGTATGTTATTTAGTAAAAGGTACATAATGCAAATGCTATGGTGTTTGATAGTACTCAATTTTTTATGAAATTATAAATAAATTTGTATCGTATCATGAATTTCACTTTCCCTTTCATGAGGCATGGAAATACACAATATAATGTTTAGATTTCCCTAAAAAACAATCAATGATAAAAAAATAAGAAATCCAAGGCACATGTGAAACTTCTTTTAAATTATTTTATGATCTTAATCATGCAATAAGAAAAACAAAAATGATCATGCAACTAATCTAAGGAACTCGTTCACTTTTTATTTATATGGTATTTAATGTGAACAATGAGTATTCAAAATAGGGATTAACCAAATTACAATTTCAATCATTCATGCCAAACATGCAACTGAATTGGGAAACTAGAAATCCATTATTCCCAAGTTTTTTCAGGGTGCTAATGATTATTATAAAGAAAATGTGTATGTGGTCATGATTTTTATTAATAATAAGTGTGAGTGGTTGTGTCTCTGGATAGAAATAAGCATGAGCAATAACCAAAAACATGAAAAAAAATTAAAACAACCCATCTATTAACTTTGTTCAATTTCTGGTATATTCCCTAATTTTATGCTAGCATGCAAAAGATACTACACTTTTCAAAATGAAAAACAAATAACAAAACCAAAAACATAGAGTGAATTATTCAAAACTCTCCCAAGTATGGTCCCTAATTCTATTATGGATGGCTTCACCTGTCTACTAAGAAAATCCTCTTGGTGAGTGGGTTAAGCTCACTGATGGTTACCAATCTAGATTCTTTATATATCTTTCCTTAGATATATATGGATGTCAATAATCAAACACAAAGAAGGTAAAATAAGAAAACATGTTTCTAGTGTTTGTTCTATGCTTTTGAGCATGCTTATCCAATCCAACTATTGGTACATTGTCCTTCTCATTTCTACACACTTCAATCAACCACCCTCATCAACTTCTTTGTATAACTTAATAAAACATATTAATAAAATCTAAACTACTTTTAGGTAAAGTATTTGATGTTCACACAAATATGAAACTCATACATGTTCACATAAATATGAAATTCATACATGCTCAAATAATTAACAATAAAACATATATGGGGGGTGTGGACAAGATAAATCTATATAATATAAAGGTAGTGCCACAACATCGTGGATACTTGAACTTTAAAGTAGGATTTCACTCACTAAAGTTGAGATCCTCCTATTATTAGCCAAATATATTAATTCTCATGTTAATGGAAGTCTTGAACCCTATTGCGGTGGAGAAACCAAATGAAGGTTATTCCCTACACATAGGATCAATGTGTTGATATAAAAACCATATGATAACTCCTCAACAATGGAAATATGGGCAAAAAACTATTCTTTCCATGTCAGTCCCTATTTATCCAAAGTTTAAATTCTTTCAATGATTTTCTTTGTTTGTTTATCTCAACCTTGAATATTCTATTTGCAGGCTCGAAAGATGATAAGCTCATGGTTTTCACTCACGGTTTTCACTCATTGTTTTTTTTTCCCCCTATTTATAGGGATTTGATATGTGGCCACATTTTTATTATTGAAAAAGTGTGGTTGATTGTGATTTCTTTTAAGAAAAATAGTGAGGCTAGTGCTATTCTTGAAGGAAAAGCATGCCCTAGTGATAAAATGCATGTAGACTCTAGGTTAACCATGCAAATTGTCTTCAATTTATTTTGACTAAGAGTGTAAAATATATATATTTCATTGGATAAGAGTGTAAAATATACATATAACAAGTGGGATGAGGATAACTATTTTTTAATACTAGGGGAATCGTCAACTAGAGTGGGGATTGTACTCACATGACATGGGGTCAATTCTTGTCCGTTACCACTCTACCCCTAGGTGCACCCACACAACTTGCCAACATTAGGCATGCATTATCCAAGGTTTGAACCTGTGACATCGCAAAGAGCGTCTTAACAATACACTCTATCACTAGTCAATCTACACCCCTACGGGAAGGATGGGGATAACTGCTAAGACTAGATAAAACACCATTTCTAGAAATAATGAATCAATAAGGTCCACTTTAAACCATTACACCATTTTTATGGGGCGTAAAACATTAATGATTCAAAGGAATGATGGAATTTCCAATTTGGGGCCACAACACATAATTTAAAAGGTTTTAGTGCACACCTTGCATGTAGAAAATGAGCTAAAATGTGAACATTGACTCTTGGTCATTTTTTGAGGGTTGGATTCAACTAATGTTGTAAAGATAAGGCTATGTCATGATGGGAATAATGGAGATGAAGGATGAAAGTTTCCAATATGATGTATTAGGTTGAGAATTATCATGACAAAGTAGGTGAGAAAAATGAGGCTAATAAAAGTGATATCATACGTATCTCCCATTCTTTTTCCTCTCTTTGAATAGGTCCCACAAAGTCAGTAGAGAAAATATAAAAGAATATACTTGGGGTGATCAACTATAGATGTGTCTTATCTTTCTCCAGTAGTTGACCCAATATTTGACACGTGTCACAGTCATTTATTATTTCTCTATTATCTTTATTCTATGTGGGAAACCGCAATCCAACTTGCAAATTTTTTCTAACTATTATATGCATGGTAGTGGTCATTTGTAGGACTATAGTGTACTTCTTAAATAATGGTTTCTCTTTCATGTTCTAAAAAAATTTATCCTAAGCACATAATTAGGACCAATATTATATTAATCTCAATTTACCAATGTATTATGTGAAAATTTCATGGTAGGTACTTTCTTTTTCTTCTATGGTAAGTCATGGGGAGCCTTTCCTTCTTGAAAAAAATGGAGAATTTATGGAAGATATATAATGGTATATTTGAATTTAAACAAGTGGGAATGTAGAAGATCATCATATATTCATCATATATCCTTATAGGTCATTCTCTTGTTTCAACTCTTGATAGATCATCAAAACCTACATTCGTTTTCTTATGTCTAAATATGAAATTAAATTCAAATTCTTGGAATGATAAAAATAATATGTAGATACTTCCTTGATGACCTGGCTTATTGGTTCTATGTATTTTAATGTTTGTCAGTCTGTAAAATAAACAAATGAGTTGACCAATAAATAATGTCTAAATTTTCACAAGGCAAATATCATTCCAAGGAATTCTCTCTCCATAGTTGAATGGTTCCTTTCAATTGTCAATATTTCCAATAGAATAGGTAGTTGGATATTTGAATCCCTATTCTCCATGTTGCATCCAAATAGCCTTATATACTACATTAAATGCATCGAAATAGACATGGAGCTTCTTAGTCCAATCGATAAATCTAGGGATTGGTGCTTGAGCAAACTTCATTTTTAGTGTTTTGAATGACTCGCTGCAATCCTCAATCCCAATAAATTCAACCTATTTTTTCAGAAGCTCATCCATTAGAAATGAAATTTTTGAATAATTCCTTACAAAATTCCTAGAATATCTAGTGTGATTTAGAAATGTTTTTATTTGTTTCATATTCATAGGGGAATTTCAATCAAATATAATCTCACTAGTACAAGTGCACATTCTTCCCAGGGTAAATCTATTAGAATTTGAATGCCATTTATATATTCAAGTAGATAGTTCTAATAATGTTTGAAGAAAATGGAGAATGAAGATACAAACTGAACAAAACAAACCACACAGGAAACAGATGAGTATTGCTCATGAAATTACAGTATCATTCACAATAATAAATTCGGTGTTACAATAGTTTACAAATAGGAAGAATTAGAATGTATTAGGGAGAAATTCGAATCTACCAAGTGGATCTAACTGAATCTAACTAAATCTCTAACTCATTTTCTCTCAATCAATATCAAAGTCCAACAGATCAACTCCTTGATGTACAACAACTCAATCAATTAGTGACAGCTAGTTAACTCAGTGCAACTGAGTGTGGTAGGTGGGATAAGGCACCTACCTCACATGCATTCATGCATTATCCATGAAAGGAATGTGCTAGATAACTGATTGTGAACTAACTGAAAGTAACTGGGGGATAACTGAGACTAACTAGTACTAACTCCAACTAACTGATGTAGGTTGGTGTCAAGAATCCTAGTGGCTCCTAAAATGTAGGTATTGGTCTGGGAGGTGCCCAAATTGATCCATGCACATGCTGTAAGTGGTAGTTAACCTATAGTAGTGTTCCCCACACTTTAGTGACTGGTACATGTGGCCCCATTAGGCCAAGTGGACCCAATTGTACTAGTGGAGTACCCAATTAATTAATTAAGGTTCCTAAGTTAGGATAATTTAATCTAATAGACATTTGACCAAGTGAGGATTAATAATCCTGAAAAAATCGTTACTATTGTAACACTTTTGTGTTGCTATAGGGATGAACATCACCCCATATTTTTGTGGAAACATTTTCATCGCTATAGGCACACGCCAAACCATTTTTCACTATGAAAACATAAAAGAGATGACACATGGCATGCATGGACAATGCTTACAAATCAACTTATGTCATTATAGCGAAAAATATTTGTCGCTATAACAACAAGGAACTATCACTCTGGCGACATACCATCATTCCTAGACCAACAACCCTTCATGTGCATAACGATGTACTTGTTATACAAGCATTGGATGAAGTGTTGCTATAGAGATGATTAAGTGTTGCTATAGAGAAAACCCACAATGCACATAGGGATGAGATTTCCATATAAGCGATGGTGTTTTGTCGCTACAGCTACAAAATATCATTTCCTGGATAATGAACTACTAATTCATTTCGATCATTATAGCGATGCTTTCTGAGTATTTTAATAAAAAAAGAAGACACCACCATAAGCAATGTCTAATTGAAGAATACTTTAAATAGGTGATGACCTACAAAAGGTTGTTATTATTTGAATCATTGTTTCACTCAAAGGGATCGATACATGATCACTAACTTGAACTGTGGAAGGTAACCAATGTTCATCTTGGAATCCATTGTGCTTAACTTGGGGTTGTTGCAAGGTGATATGGATCCTACAATGTATATCTTCTATTCACTACACAAAGATGGAAGCTTGATCTTGTTTGGAAGCATAATGAGAAGACACCACTAATGGTATGGTGATTGTATTTTCATGAGTGAGATGTTGCAAGCCATAGAAAACTACAAATGGACTATGGTTAGCAGAGGAATGTATGGCTCTCTTATAGAAATGTTGGATGATATGGTGATAAGTGTCGGAAATTTTTGTTGCAATTGAACTTAGTGTGGAGAGCATGAATTAACATACAATTTGTGACTTTAGTTTCTTTGTCAGTTTAGGGTTGAAAAGTTATGAATAAAGAAACATATAGCCAAGTAATTTCGATAGCTTTTTCAAAAAATGGCTGAGAAATAAAGATTCTCAATCATAAGTGATGGAGGGAGGGAACCTAAAATATGTACAGACATGTTGTAAAAATAAGGCAACAACTTGGTAAGCATTAGTGGTTTTCGTGAAATGGATAAAGATCCTTAGCTTGGAAAAATGGAAAACAATGGCAGAAATGTAGTAAAGTGTGGGAGGAATATCTCTAATAAAATCCATGGAAATTGAATCCCAAATGTGAGAAGGAATATGGAGAGGTTGATAAATGTCAACTTTGTGATTGACATGTTTAGCATGACTACAAGACATGTGATGGATGAAGTCTTATACAAATTTGTGCAAGGATGGTCAACAAAAGTGGCTTTGTAAGTGATGGAGGGTTTTATGTGTATGAAAATGTCCACCATTGGATAAGGAATGGGATTCCTTGAATAAGATCAAGCAATTTGGGGGATGAGGAACACATATTTGATTTAATTTATAAAGGTAGTCTTCATGCAGTTGGTAGCCTAGGACAGGGGTTTGTCTATTGTTGGTAAAACAAAAAAAGACATTTATTTTTTGATGTAATCATTCTTGAATAGATTACAAAAGTGCATTATAATGATGTCCTTATTGGTTTTATTTACCCCTCTGTGTGTCAATGGTGAAATTTTGTTTTTCCCAAATATTTTTAGATGTTCCAGCACATGTTGAAAACCGTACTTGAAGACGAGCCTCAATTCTTATCCAGTGGCTACCTCTTGAAAAACATTTCCCTGCAATTCATAACACCATGAAAATTTCTTATGATAAATAAATTATTTGTTCAATACATTTGGAAACATTTTGGCTACAAATAATGATTGTTTGATTATTACAATTTGTGCTCTTAGTTTTTGATATCCATCCTGGCCCAGTTTGTGTTGGCCATGTTTTTCTACTCTTTCCTTTTTCACTTTAGAGGTGTTGGGGAGCCTATGAAAGGTTTCAAATATGTTAGATATTATTGTGAGGGAAATCTATCCTATTGTTGGGGTTCATAAGGCCACCAACATACTATGAGGTTGCATAAAGATAGGTAGGGTTACAAGCATATATTAAAGAGAAATAGATGCGGATTATGCACCTTGTTTTGATGGTCGATCCTAGATTTCCCACTTCTCTCCAATGCTCTTTTTTGCTTCCAATCTTCAACACCTGCAAAAAAAGTTCCCTTTCCCAAAGTATATTCAATTGTTATAACAGATGATAAATGAACATAAGCAAAAATTGCAGTTCTAAACAAGAGACAATCTAGATTATTATTCAACAACAAATGAAGTATTCGTTACACAATTATGGAAGGAAATAACAATCTTTATTGATTGAGTTTCTGGAAACATTACAAATATTATGCTTGATCAAACTCCTATGCAAGACCTACCTCTAATTCCTCTTGCTCCTCTCCTCAATGAAAGTCCTCCAGTATAATGTTTCCTCCAAAGATGGCCTCATTTCCTCATACCCTTCCCCTATTTTTATAGTTGTTTGTGATGAAGTAATTCGAGGCTAGGAGGGTTAGGGAAGTTGGGGATATTTCCAAACCAATCCCAACCGCCATTTGATTAATCATATTTTTATTTTGTAACAATTATTGATGAAATACGCGACCTGTAGTGGAGAAACTTGAGGATAATATGCGGGTTTCTTTGAGGAAACTCGCGTATTACACTCTTGATATCCATACACGGGTTGCTTGAGGGAGACCCACGTATAATACACTGGTTACATGTATAATACATTGGTTACTAAAGGGTAATTCATATATTCCAATCAAGTTCATATGCAAAGGATGATGATGTTGGAGTAAATCACAAGTATCAAAGGTCCAATCCTCTTATAAAGATAGGGCTACTTCTATCCATATTGTCCTTTTCTGTAATGACACATTTGGTGTCATTAATTAGATGGATAATTTCCATTTTGAGGTATAAAAAACTCCCCCTAATGTATGAGGTCAGAGGGTAATAATGGCCAAAATACATGACAATATTTTAGAGCAGAGGACTCAAAATCTAGTCTCCACAGGAGTACCTGAAATGACAAAATAGAGGTCATTGTTACAAAATCATATCTAAGGATTCCAAGTTCAATAATGTGGAACACTAGCTCCTTTACAAGATACATATGCATCATATAATACAGGCTATAATGCCACGCATATTTACAAGGTGGATCATAGCCACATGAGTACAGTAGTAGATCTTCAATAACTTGAGTACTATCACAAATCATGACATAATATTGCACAACTTGGGTTTTGTAAGATGTACACCCAAGGCCTTCATTCAAATCCAAAGTATTAAGTACGAATCTCACCATGTGAATATATTAGTTGTAGTCGAACATGGAGGATTCCATTAGAATGTCGAAAAAATAGTTGCACCGTTAAAAAATGTAAAGGAGACCACGAAGCTTGAAAAGTGATTCCTAAGGTAATATCAGAACTCAAAGTCTTCATCATTAGCAGGACCTACTAGGGAAGCCACATGTGAGAGGGAAGGCACTGAATCCTTCAACATGTCACAAAATTAAACTACTAGACTGGATAGGGGAAGTTAGGAAAGGCTCATGGATAGATATGACCAAGATTGAGGTGTATAAATAGGTTTTAGGGATCCTTGAATAATGAGAATGACATAGAGATGACTCAAGGCATCTTGAAAATTCAAGATAGACAATTGGACTTATCTGTAATGTAGGAAATATTAATAGATTCCCCATGTACTAAACATTGGAGGAGTAATAAATCAAAGTGCTAGATGAATTTGGGAAGTTGGAAACTGAAACATGAGTATCAGTAGGTTCAAATTTGTGCTTTGTTCAACGGACTTGCTTCCAAAAAACTTACAGTAAAGAGAGTACTTCCTTCCTTCCTTCCTTGTTAAGTTTTATCAAGTCCAAGAAAGCGAACTCGAGACCTTCTTCTTTTTTAAGCAAGATCGAATAAGAGATAGAATATTGCTTGATGAAACACCGATTCTTGGATTTTATGAGTCCAAATTAGTATTTTATCATTGGTTGTTTCATAATTTGAGAGTTTGAAAACTCCAAAGAAGACTCTAGGGGGGTTCTTTTTCGTAAAGTTAGTATCCTGAGTCTAAAAAATTATAAAACAATCCAAAGGAGAACTTTCTTAGCTTCCTAAGAACTAAGGTATACCTCTTTCATACTTAGTCGGCAAGGTCCAAAAAAGGGGTAAACTATCACCGAACCAACGCTCCTTTAAAAGAAAGCAGATAGCGTTAGTTTAATGAGTGTGAAGGAAAGCAATATCACTCGGGGTGTTCTATTTATTTACGAGTATGGGGCAGCCAACAATAAACTTGATTTTTTATACTAAGTTTTAATGAGCATGATAATGACATAAAGAATACTCAGGATCTTTTTCATATTTTAATCTAGAGCACGAAAAAGAAAAATTAAGCTCAAACCGGTTCCTTTTTCATAAATTTAGTCTTCCGGGACCAAAAAAGAGATAAAACTATAGTATTGCTTTTTAGTAAGTAATCCGCATGGTCCGGAAAAGGGTTAAAATTTTACCATATGGATGATCCTTAATTTAATTTAATGAGTCTGGAAGAACAATTAACTTGGCGATCTAGTCATGTTGAAGGAGTCAGACCAGGGCTTGTAGATAACTCCATATGATGGAAGCCTTATAACGAAAGATGGTTTGCAAGAGATCAAGTATGAAGTTCATTTTCTTGCATGTAACATAACTATGGAGGCTTCCAACATCTAGCAATAAGCAACATCGGTGCTGAAATGGAAAAAATATGTTCTAACTATGGCAACCCATGTTAGGTCGATTCTAGTCCATGGTAGAACATCAATATTTTGAAGGGAAAAATGAGGCTAGATATTGCAGTCCATGGACAAATGTGAATCCTACAGTTCAAAATACTATCAGATATGAATGCAATATGCAATAGGACCAAATCCTACCTAGTATTCCAAGAAAATATGTTCAACGTTCGTCCATGAGCAGAAAATATGACAAAATTAGTGCACTAGTAGTAAAAAATGTTCATAAATAACCAAAAACTATTCAAAATATTCAAAATTTTTGTTACAAATAGTAAAATTGGTTAAAAAACAATTCATTTTGACTTTTATCATTCCATAGTGCAAAATTACCCTCAAATTGAAACGCTTCAAATGGTGAAACCGCTGGACCGAATCAACATCCATAAACCACAGGTAATTCATCTTGCTCTCCTCTTTCATTTCATACCATTTTTGTAAGATTTATTGTCATTTTTAGGTGTTTTTTGAGCTTGGAAGGACACCACGTAGAATACATGTGTAGCCCATTGCAAACTCGTGAATTTGAGAAAAATATGCGAGTATGCAACAGGAAACCCACGTATGGTACGCTACTGCCTAAATGCAAAGTCACATATTGTGTGAATTTGAATTTTATGGTGAAAATAACCCTAGAAAATTATATTTGCAGTAAATATGGTGCTTGAATGGAGGGAGAGGGAGCATGAGGACCTTGAAAGAGAGGCATTGTAAGACCCATTGACATTATCCTGGCCAACACATGTATGATCTTCAAGGTGAAACACTAGATATCACTGCCGAAGATATCTATTTTATTACATTTTTTTCAGATAGAGGTACTCGGGTAAGTGTAAGTGGTTCCAGTCATGGTGGGTGTATACTCAGTGTTCAGGATTATATGAACACTTACTGCTTGACCGGATCCCAGAAATCTGGCACAATGGTTCTCATTGGCCACATATATAGCTTTCTGCTCAAGGTGATAGTGAGCCCTATCTCACAGGTGGACATGTACACTTGTCTCATTCTGGACAATACACTGGTCTCATTCTCATTTAATTTTGGACGATGCCCATAGAATCAATCTGGATAGTACACTTGTCTCATTCTCGCCCATAGATGAAAAATCATAGATAGTAGTCCACCCCTAAATTATAAGATATATACGCCTATCGGCGTAATTAGCATGTACATTTTTAGAGCCCATCTTGTAGTTGTATTTGATTTCTAGGTATAACTATGTATATTTCAGAATCTAGGTTTGGGTGGATACTCCACCTATCTTAGTTTCATTATTGTATTATTTGAAACATGTAATTTTTTTTGGTTATTTGATTTTTATAAGATTAATATATATGTATATTAAACTTAGATCTATTAAGAACCTAGAAGGATCTAATTCCTTAAGGGTAAATTTTTTCTTGATGTGTAAAAAATTTAAGATAAAATAAATCTACACCTTAGGAAATTGGATACGAAATTGGATACTTGGCTATAAAAACACCTAGCTACTCTTGGAACAATCAAACAATCACTTTCTTAGCGCATCAAGATTTTTCATCTTTTTCAAATGACAATTTCACTTGGATAACTACAATCAAAAGAATGTAAGTAAATATTAAAAATGGGTGTTAGATGTTTATTTCTTGAAATGTTTGTTGCATTTCATTGCAACAATTCTGTGGCACCTTATTGGCCCAATAATGTATAAATAGTGTATGTTCTTGCATCACAAAACATCTAAATCAATCTATGTTTGTACCAACCCTAGTTACATCCATAAATAGTAGCGTTAGCATTTGGGATGTATAAGCTTCTAAAAAAAATAGTTAGATAATGAATCATGCTTTTTGTAGAGATGCAATCATTGGATCAGCTATGCGCCCACCACATTATGATAACCTATATGAAAAAATAAGAGTACCATTGCATGCAATGCAACAAGTCCCAAAACTGTCGGGACTTGATGCACTACAGCTTCTCCTGTTACTCATATGTTGTTAAGGATTTTATGTAAATTTTTTTGCATCTCAATTAACTTTAAAGAATTTGAGATGTACAAGCTTCTAAAAACTAGCATCTGCACCGGGAGGTGCAAAGGAATGCCGAGAGGGTAAAAATATTGAAAGTGAAAACTAAGGTTAATATAATAAGAATTTGTTTAATTTTAATATTAGCAAAAATATATTTCATGCAAAGAAGGTTATATTGCAAAAGAGGAAAATGCATTTACTGATAAGAATAGAGATTACTGAAAATGTTATCATATAGCTAATGTAGCTTTTTAGAAGATAGGTATTACAATTGATATTTGGAATATTATGAATTTAGCAGTAAGAGTTATATCATTGTCTTGTGAAAGGGAAACAATCCTTGAACCATGAAATAAGGTAACCAATTCAAATAGGGAAACAATATATGCATTCATATTTTAGTTCAAAACCTACATTCTAATCTTCCTAGGTCTGGTATAAATAGAACCAGCTATCATTAACCTAATTCCTCCTTGATTTGGCCACGCCTTAGCCAGATTTACAATATTTGGGTACTTTCTCTTAGCTATATTTACATTGGTTGGCTATATCTATTTCCTTGAAGGCTTACAGAATATATAATCAATGGGGTTCATAAACCAATTCAGGTTCAGATCCTCAATACACTCAACAATATAACAAACTCTTAATCCTATGTTATGAATCACCAAAAAACCAACGAATGCTTCATCAAATGCTGCAATTAGTTGTAGGCTTTGTTACATGACTCATGAAATGACTCAATGACTCACCTAGTGTTTATCTATCCATCTAGAAGCACATAAAAGATATGTTTATTTACAATATTTTTTTCAAAGAATTATTAACTCGGAAAATGAAGAACCCTTTTAGGTCTGATCCAAACATTAGATTTGGACTTGGATGGAGAGCAGGATGCTACTGCATCATGATTGTGGCGGCAACACCATGTTAGAAAACAGGACCGCAGAGCAATAACAAATACACAGTTAAATTGTTAAACAAGATGCAAAACACATTAAACACATTACAGAGAGACATAGATCTAACGTGGTTCACCCAAACGATGGGCTACGTCCACAAAGAAAATTCTAGTCCTTTTATTACAGTCCAAAAAAATGAAGGGATACAATATGCAGCAAAATTGCTGTACTTCCTCTTCACGCTCTCACAGTATCTCTTCTAATACAATACACAACTATGTTAGAATGCTTTCTTTTATAGGGAAAATAAAATGGAAAAATACTGCGGTTAACCCAATACCATGTGTTATAGCCTGCTTTTGTCTTCTATTTTTGAACCATTTGCTTGTCTTAAAAATATGATTTTTCTTATTGTTTTAAAGTTTTAACCTTCGTTTCTTTTAAAATATTTTGATTTTAACCTTATGTTTATAGTTGATTTAACAAGTTTTCTTTTTAATTTTTTCTTTACTTAATTAATTTCATGGTTTTTATGGGCTTATAGGCTGTATATATTTCTACAAGGTTCTAAAGAAATATCATAAGACCTTACTTAAAGTTATTTACCAAAAAACAACACTTTGTTTGGAGTTTTGGTTAAAAAAATCATAAAACATGGATTCCTGTAGTGCTAGCCAGAAAAAGATACACTAGAGTGCTACAAGAAAATCGCAAATGCTAAAATCATCATTTTTTCAGTCTAATTTTTTGGGTTTCTTATTCCTGAGGTGTTAATCATATCATTTGACGCATTTGATACATGTCTTGCATAGTTTTATCATTGAAACAGGTGGATGATCATCATAAGAGGTAGAACGTGATGATTGCATGCAGAGCAGGATAAATGATGACATCGAGTAAAATGAGACATGGTTTTTTGAGAGTATGTTCCTTATCTGAAGGAAATGAAGGATATTGAAGGTCGTGGTGAGAAGACACTACTGAGAAATCAGGATTTTTCAATTGAATGAGGAATTAGGGCTTTTTCAGCAGCGACTGTTTGAAGTGGTCTGGAAAGTTAGAGACAGGTGGAACATGAAATTCGACACTTAACCATTGAAATGATTGCATTCCAGTGCTCATATTGGTCTTCTAAACAGGTAGCCCATGTGTCATTGCTAGGGTTTTCTTAATTTGGGGCTTTTCTGATGAAATCCTTAATGATAAAATTCGAAGGAGGAATATGAGTTTTTCACCTAATACACTGTGAATGATGAATTATTAACAAATATATTCAAATTATTCATCATTTAAAACAGTAAAATTCAAAGCATAACTTGTTGGAGTTCCCTGAACTCTGTGATTGGGTCAGACTGTTGTAATTTGGCACAAAAGATTTTTGAACTATGTGTTAGGACGGACTGTTATGATTTGAAGATAGTTAGATTGTGGGATATTGACATGTGCTGTTAAACCATAGTAAAGATGAAGAAAAGTGGAAAAACAAATAAAGCAGATCCCACTGACCTAAGCTGGGTAGACAATTTTCCAAAATGTGCTGAGTTATTTTCCAATGCAGGATGGTTAACATTTTTCGAAAAGATTGATGGATATCATGTAGAGGTGTCTCATAAATTTGTTAGTGCTTTGATAAAGACATTGTGTCTTTTGATACTTTATAATTCAAAATAACTAAGTATTTGATAGCTGAGGCAATAGGCATCTTGAATGAGGGAGAATTATGGTTTAAGAAGGTTCCATTCACCTTCAATGCACAAAAGTACTTGCTTCCTGTGTGATTGCAGATTGGGGTAAAGGTGTACCAATTCATAACTTCAAACCTGAATGGATTGAGCCCATTAAAGTCTTACATAGTTATATTACCTGTGAGGGTAGATATGCTTTTGTTTTCAAATACCACTTCATATTTCTTCAACATCTAAGTGATGAGTCCAAGATGAACTTACCCTTATTCTTTCTAAAGAGTCTGCAAAAGATGTCATGCAGAGTTAAGGAGCACCAAAATCATACAAGGCAGTCCATTTTCCATCATGGAATCATTAAACTTATCATAAACATTGTTTTGCAGAGTAGGGGAAAGACTTGGGAGTATTTCATTTTTTGGTCAGATTTTCAAAATGATCAAGAAGGACAGTCTCACAGAAGACATGCTAATAAAGAGCATAATTTGATCATAAAGCTCAGGAAAAAGGTAAAGGTCAAAGATGAATACATGGTTAAATTAGAGGAAGCTTTAGATCATGCAAATGAATACTTTGAATCTAAACAACACCTTAATGACAATGAGAGTAAGAATTTACAGTCAGGTATTAAGGAAGCCGAGCCTATTGAAAATGTTGTACCTACAGAGACAATTGCAGATGAGAAAGAGGATATTAAATTTCAAAGACAAAGTCCTATCACAGTTCTTTCAGAAGATGAGAAATGCCTTTTTGATGATGATAAATCCCTTGTCACTGATGCAACTAGGGTTTGTACTGAGCAGAAATTTGTCACATGCCCCAATTTTGTAAAATAATGTTATCTTATTTTGATTTTATTCCAATACATTATGTTAAATTTAATGCTAAGTTGAAACTGATGACTCAGCGGAGTCAAAGAAGTGGAATGTAATTCTGAATATTTTAATTTTAAATAAATAAAAGTGGAGACAACAGCTTGGGAGAGCTGTTAAAAAGAGTGTTACTGGTCAAGTTGGTGGAGGGAACTAGGTGGAGAGAAAAAATACAAGTGGTAGCATCCTCAAACACTTTCTATGTTGTAGGTGGCAACCTCCCTACATTTGGGGTCATGATCCCCCAAGAAAGTGGTATTAGAGCAGGTGGCTCAATTAATGACAACTAACCCAAAAAGACCTAGGCAATCTTAATAAAAGTACCCAATGTAGAGAGCTGAGGCTACTCATTCCAGGAGAAGAATCATTCAGGTGAATGCACTTCAAGGAATTGATTGGGGAAAGGGAAATTTTGAGGAAGGTGTTTGAGGGGTAAACTGCAGGAAGGTGATATAGTACAGCTTTGCAGCTGAAAGATCTTACTGCAGTGTGCAGAGTTGGTATTGAGTCTTTGGACTAGTAATTTGTTGTTTGCTCCACCTAGTTCCAGCCAAGGAGACCAGAACAGGCTCGGGGGTCCTAAGAAGTCGTTGTCTAAGTGCTCTCCAAGAATTGGTAGGGAGGAACGACCTCCCATTGTTGTTGTCATCCGGCTTTAAAAACAGGTTCCATTATCTTTTAATTTCTATGTTATAGTTTATATCTGTGTGTGAACAAATAATGAATGATTATATGTTATGCTGTAAATTGTTAAGTTGAAATCTCTTAGTTGTTTCAAGGCTGAATCTGTACTTTGATGAAAGATAAATCCTACTTGTGTTTTTCCCCATCTGGAGTAATCCAGATCATACTCTAGCATAGGTAGTGTGTTTAAATGAATGAAGTATGATAAGAATATGAATGAATAGAATACTTATGTTTTTCAGAGTATTGAAATGTTTTCTTTTAGTAGATAGTTATTTTCCATAAAGATTATCAATCTGTTCGTAGAGTTATTGTAGAACTAGACTGAGTATTTAAAATATTAGCAAAGAAACAAGAATCATATTATTTACTAACAGTAGTATGTTTAAGTATATAATTCATTCTTCCACACAATATTTACTTCTATAAACTGTACATTTATACTGAAATATAAGAACTAGTATTATCAGATGGATGTTTATCAATTATGTTAAGAAAAGATGTAAAAATAATACTATTAGTTTTTTTTTTCATTAGCACTAACTAATTTACCTACAACTATCTGAACTCTAAATAAGAACTTGATGAATATTACAATATTCTTTTCTTAGTATTAATAACTAAAGGACAATAGTAACCATGCTTAATTTATTATTAATAAGGAACTGTCCTTATACACTTAAAGACAGTATAGATGTAAAGAGTATTGACAGGTAGGGAAGTTCTTATTTTCCTTCAGTAAGCTTACAGAAATAATTTTATTAAATAAACACAATTATTATAGACTACTTTCAGTCTTATTTAATATATATATATAAATACCAACATAAACTTAAGAGGATACATTATTCATAGATAATAATATTATTAACAATAAACAGTGATGTTTATAAATTAATAATTCTTTAAAACAAACTGAAGAAAACTGTGTGACAGTAATCGAATTAACAAAATAACAATACAGGAATTAATACTCTATAAAAGTTAAATAGGATAAACCCTAGCTCATATTCTGAGAGTAATCTATTTATATTTTTATATACTGTACTAACCTAGGTTAAACATGAGATAGTTCTTTTTAAAACTATTAAAGAACCAACTAAAAATTTTATACACAGAAATGAATTACATTACTAATCAACATGTATAAATGTATTTATAAAAGAAACGATGCTTTTCTTTTACTAATGACATGCATCTATAGAAATAAATGTCAGGGTTAAAACCCTTAAAATTATTACATTTACAAGTACCAAAACATTAAAACCTAATTTACATAAATTATGTAACCATTAAGAACTAGGTTAATATAATTTACTCCCAGTCCTTTGAAGGACAAATAATAATCTACTCACAGTCCTTTAAGGAAAAATAGAAAAACTGTATAATTATTATAACAAGAATAATTTATATCAAAACGAGGGTTTTTACAAGTCAAACCCTAGTTTATAACTCCAATTAAAACAAGCAAGAATTAAGTTACGGCTCCAAGTATCAGCCTTAAGTTTTTATTTATAAACCCTTGCAGAGTACTCAAACAGAGTATAAACTTCATAACATTCAAGAAGGGTAAAACCCTAACTTTTTACATAGAGTGTGTTATACACCTAATTGGCACCTCTCCGTCCGAGTGCTGACATCCCTCAGGTCGGCACACAAAAGGAAACTTATGGATTGAGGTTTGCCTAGTTTCATTATACCTTGGTTGATGATGAAATACATTGCCTATATGCCCAGCTGATTACTTTGCCATTTTGAGATTTTGAGTAGCATTCGCAACTATATCTATTGGCATCTCGCGCATCATACGCGAGTATCATGTTCAACAGATCGTGCATACCTGTATACGCAGGTTACACTTGTATAGGGTTGTGTATCATACACGGGTTGCTCTACTACAGACCCGCGTATGGTTTCCTCAAAATTAATATTTAAAAACACTCGATAATGGAAAATTAGTTTACTCATTTAACTTAATCTTCTTAACTGCCACAACCTCTCTAACCTTCGAGAACTGCCTCATTTCATCCATATAAATAGAGGCCTTGGGGAGGGTGTTAGATAATCATACTTGGAGAGAAAAGTTATGCTGGTGGATTGTCTACAGAAATATTTGGAGCAGAGAAACTCAGAGTCCTTTGGTGATAGAGGAGTCCTTGTTCAGACATTGGGTTGTAACCTAAACTCTTTCTATTATTGTTAATAAAGATATTACTTCTTCCATATGTGTTTCATATCTTGTGGATTGGTAAATGTTTACATTTCAATATGATATATGATTTGCCTAACCTGCATCTATATATATGAATTGCTTTGTATCTGGAAGAGTGTTTATTAATAGGTGAAGGAGGAACTATCCTAGAGACTTTGGAAGTGGATCAGAGAGGGAGAAGATAGCAAGGATCAACCTTCGTTTAATACAAGTAAGTCCTTCTACTTTCCTATTTCCTATTATGTGCTTTTAGAGTCAAACTGTCTGCAAGTTATGAGTATGTTGGTAACACCCCAGACCTAGGTTATTAGGTGAATTATCCTGTACAACAGAACTGGTGACTCCACTGGGGAATCCAAGTCTGCTTTAGGTCTTTTTCTGTTGTCCTGACTAGTCATTGCTCGAAGTTTTGTTTGTGATTTTTTGTCCTGCTTTCTTACTTACTGTAGCATTTGAAAGTCTTGGGTCTTTCTCTATTTTTGAGAATTCTTTTTATACCCATTCGTGGGTTGTCCCACTGGACAGTCGCGAATACTGAGTCTCATACGTGGGTTGTTCCACTGTACAGTCGCGCATCATTCGCGACCTGCACTACTACACAGTCGTGTATACTCCTGAAAACTGTGATTTTTGTGTCAAAGTTTGCTTGTTCTTTGGCCTGTTATAAGTCCTGTTTTCTGTAAAGACTTTATTTAAGAGTGTTGCAGATTTGTCTGAGTGTATCAGGTGATCACATCTTAGTGCTTTTCGAAGCCCTTGGGTTCTCTTTACTTGTTTTATTTACTGTATGCATCTTGAAATTTTCTGGCCTGTTTGGGTTGTTGGTTTGAGTGCCTGAGTCTAGATCAGTGATCAGGGTCTTAGACTCTGTCTGTCCAGTCTGCTGTCTTTCAATTATTGGTTTGCACTTGCCTGTTTAAAAGTCTGCAGTGATCTCTCGGTCATTGTCTGCACCCAAGTTGAGGTCCTAGCCTGCTTTTCTTGCTAGTTTTTAGGTTCTGTTTGCCTGTTAGTTTCAGTTTGTGTTTTTTATACAGTCCATAAGTGTCAAGTTCACTCAAGTAGTGCATTGTAGATGCATAGTACTTTTTTTGAGCATTTTTTAAAGTGAAAAACAAAACATAGTTAATCTTTTGCATTGTAAATTTTGCATAAAGTAGTGTTTGTTTCAGTTTAAAAAATATTATCTCAGAAAAATACAAAAACATAGTCTAGTTTCTCTTATTAAGTGTTGTTAATTCATCAGTACATATTTGAAAATATGAAAAGAAGTTTATTTTATACTGTTAGTTTGTTTTGGATGCACTTTTACTTTCATTTATTTTCTGCTAAGTCAAAACACCATACAATCCATCACTTCCACTTCCTTTGAGTAAAGAACAGCCCTTAAAATTAACGCATAAATTTAAAATTTATTAGTAAGTTTTTATTTTTAGGGCCTTTCACCTACTAGCTTAGGCTAGATTTGTGGGATAGGGAGTGTAAAATTCCCACAAATCATAAACTCAGACGTAGTGGACCATTCATTAGGTAAATCCTTGGTTCTACCGCTGTATCTGGGAAGCTCCTCTCAAACGGGAGTTAAGCACTAGGCCACGTGGAGGCTTGGACAGAGGGGATAACCCCCCGAATCCTTGTCAAAATGTAACCCAGGAATTTTATGCATCTGGGGATTCTGTCCTAGACAGAGTTTCGGGCTCAGCTACCCTGCCCATGCGTACGAGTTCGACTTGCGACTGTCCCCCCAGAGAATAGGTTTTGTCAAGGTAGCCTTAGTCTCTTGTCTTTTTAGGGCTCATACCTAGGTAAACCGGAAGGTTATTTCTGGTTCACCTTGAACGGACTTGGAAGGTAAACCTTGTGGAAAGTGTAGGAGGGTGGTTGGGTGATTCCTCTGCTTGTGCCTAAGAACCCCTCAAGGACACCAAGTAACTGTTCATCAGCTTTCTTCGGGAAAGCATATCTTTATAGCCTGTTTTGATTGCTTGAGACTCTAGGATCTTTTTAGTGTGTGCTCTGTGGATCTGCTTGTGTTTAGTTGGCCTTAGGGTGTGATTTTTTAAAGTCTTAATTCTGGAGGACCAACTTGTTAGAAGGTCAAGAAGGTTGAGAAACCTTCCTCCTCTCTCACCACTGGAACCTCCACCTTTACCTCAAAGGCGGAGACTAAGCACAGGTGGTTCTTTTGAACCAGTAGGAGTAAGTGAGGTTCTTGGTGAACCAGAATTAATAGCTAACCGCTTTGACTTTGACATAGTTGAGGTAGAAGAATTGAAAGCTGACGAGTTTGCAAGAAATTATAATACCCCCTTGACTGATTTGAACGATCCAGTGATCGTGCAGGTTAGGCCTTTTAGTTCACCAGTGTTAGGTGTACCTGTAGGTAGAGCTATGTCTTCTAAGGGAGAAAGTTCATTTTTTTTCACCTCAACCCTTCCGATTGAAGGGGTACTACCTCCCCCGGTTAGTACCCCTAGATCTAGTTTACCTTCCACACCCTTAACTCCAGCAAGCCGGGTGGTCCAACCACCGGTTTACTCGAACATAGGAAGTATGTCCGGTGATATGGCTACTGGGATTCCTAGTATGCCTACAATTCCTTCTTCCTTCCCTTACACTACCCACAGTGGTCCGGTGGGATCCTCGGCTTTTGTCCAAGGATTCCCTTGGAATGGGGGGCACATACCCCCATCCAGTCCATACATAGGTCCACCTCCTTCATATGTAGGAGTGCAGTTTGGGAGCAACACCTCTTACAGGCAAAGCTACCAAACCCCTATTTCGGTCCCATACACGAGCTCTCCCTTCTCTTTGTTTAGTGGAGGGATACCTGCTCCAGTATTTCAGACCCCAACTTCTATGGGG
>LPNX011110255.1:289538-383268 GCA_001517045.1 Pseudotsuga menziesii | reverse complement strand
ACCTGAAGAAGGGAACAAGCAAAAACTGACTTAAAAAATCCTAACTTCCAGGTATATACGCGACTGTCTATAAGGGCAGGTCGCGAATGATACGCGACTATTCAATGCAGCAACCCGCACATACAAGACTGTATTTGCGACTGTCTAGAACAGCAACCCGCGCATAGGTAGCAAAATCCCAAAAAAGGTCAAAAACTACCCTAAGAAGGCAGGGGAAGTGTGTGATCAGACTGAAAAGGTGTTCCTAAGTGGCAAGAAGGACCTGAAACAATGCAAAAAGCTAAAAGAAATCAAGAGAAAAACCCCAAACAGACAAGGCTCTCCCCAGCAGAGTCGCCAGTTCGGTTGTAAAGGAAAGTGTCCTATGGCTAGGGTTTAAGAGGCCATCAACATACTGGGGTTGAAAGAGAGATGCACAATGTTCAGCAAGTATATAACAGCAAGTTTTAGAGATAAGAAATATCCACACCTGATAAACTGAAGGCTGGTCCAAGCTTTCTCTTCAATCCTCTTCTTGCTCCTCTCGCTCCAAGAGACCTGCAAATCAAGTTATACCTTCCTCAAACCATTATGACCACATATAAACAAATGATAATCAAATAAATCTGAAATAATAATCTTATTAACATCATAATCTGATCATAAACAGAGATTCAATCACACATTGAACAATGATTTGGGAAGAAGAAGGACATCACATCTTTATTAATCTTGAAAACAAGTACAAGTATACCTTCTCTTCAAGTTGGCACCTCACGAAACCTTGATCTGGATCTGCTGCTTCTCTTCTCCAAAGAACTCAGCCTCCAAGCTCTGCAACACAAGGGGAAGACCTCTAGGGAAAAGGTGTGGGCAAAGAGAGTCCTATTTCCTCCAGCATAACAATGCATAAAATACAAGTCCCCTTTCATGAACCTCCCTACCTCTATTTATATGATGAAGAAGAGTTAGGGGCGAAGCCAAAGTGGTTACAACTGAAGGAGTCAGTTGCATAACTACCCAAACTAACTCAAAAGGCGTGTTTTTATGTTTTAATGTTAAGAAACAGATGCGCGACTATGAAGGAGAGAAACCCGCGCATGATACGCAAGTTTACACAAGAGCAACCCGCGAATATATGCATGCGCGACTTGTAAAACACGAAACTTGCGTATGATACGCGACTATGCCTTAAGGAGAGTCGTGCATACACAAAAAAACACATTTTAAGGGTATTTTTGGGCATTTTCAGACTTTGGTGTCTTCTGGAAAGTTTTAGCTAACTGAAATATCTTTCTAACGGCATAGAAATGAGGTCAAACGGAGTTACATAACTCAAGATATTAATCCTCCAAGATAGGTGTTTTTTCAGTGACTTTCATGAAGTGTCGTCATGCGACGAAATCATGGGAAAGTGGTCACAGGCAGAGATGTGTCATTTTGGGATATAACAAAAGGAATGCAGACTCAAGCACAAGTTTCAGGAACGATGGAATATAGTTTCTTTGCTCTCAATTCTCTCATATGCCTTCAATGTACCATAGAGTTCCTTATATATCTTTTTAAAGGGGTAATGAAAGGTTGAATCCAAGCGATCTCAAGGCATAGGGAAGGCTAGGAGTCAAGTGAGTCAGATCCATGTCAAGGAAAACTCCAAAAGGATTTGGATTATGCACACATCCCGAGGTACATGGTTTTAGGGGTCAAACGCACGTATACACATGATTAGGGGTTTAAAAGTCGCGTGTACTAATTTTCACATGTTTTAAGGGATGGTCAAGAAAACATCAAAGGACAAAAAATGGGCCAAGGGGTCTAAGGAATCTGCAGAGGGATAGGGGAAGGCCATACAAGTGTGATTCACCTGGAGTGGTAAAATTAGCTATAATAGGTTTAGACCTCATGAGAGCTATACATGCAACATTTATAATGGCCACAAGTTCATCATCATCATAGTTAACTATTGAACCGAATGGGTAAAGGCCATGCTCCTTAGTTGTTTCATAGGACATGTTATTGCGAAATTCATTACAAACCAAATTATATATCATTTGATAGTCCATTATACCTTAGTGGATGAAAATGGAAGCTAGCTCATAGCTACATAAATAAAGAGACTCCTAGCTAAGTATAACATCAAACATAAGTTTTTCACACCGTACTATATACAGAGAATGGAAAGGTTGAAGCCATAAATATTACATTACTATCCATCCTTAAACACATCGTTAATGCTTCAGGTGACCATTGGCACACCAAGCTATATCCTACACTATGGGATTACAAAACTTTCATTATAATTTGAAAGGTCCCACTCAGTGGAGATTACATATCTCCATGATGACCTACTCATTGGTATATAGAGCTAAAGTTATGTTTCCTTAACAGTTCTTAGTCCCATCACTTAGCATTTCTCTACATGATGTTATCCTTGATGAAGAGCTTGTCACCACATGTATGGTAGAGTTAGAGAGCCTAGATGAAAGGAATCTCAAGCATTGGAGAACATGTAGTAGTACCATAGTTACGTATTTAGGGTGTGTAACAAAAAGGTCTTGGCTTAAACCTTTACCAAGGGAGATATGGTTTTATGTCAGAACCTTAAAGTCTAGGAATGAGTATTACTAAGGACTAAACCAACCTCTAACGAAATTCTAGTACCTTGGCACTAACACCCAACAATACTGTAACTACGCTTTGAGATACTTAGTATTAGTATAACTACACCAAGATGATGTATTAGTTGAGTGTACCAAGTCAGTGGATAGTAGGAAGTGGTGTCAGTGTTAAACCATGCGTATAAGTACTCAAGATAATGATACCAATTCATGGGTTATATGACTTTAGGCATGTCTACAGGGAGCACAATATGAGTACAGACCATTTATCCAAGGAAGAATTGAATATGAAGCCTGGCCTCCTCTCCTTCTCGGAACCTTTAGAAGGAGAAATCATTGAGGAAGGAATGATACAACTCTTTTAAGATATTTTTCATTTATTTTCCATACTCTTTTTTGTTTCTTTCAGTATGGGACACATTCGCATCTTTCTTGTTTTAGCTGGAGATATAGATTTTGTTTTGATCCCCCAGGGGTGTGTTTTCTCCACCCTCGATGCCTTCTTGGATAAGTTGTTTTGGCTCCTTATGTTCTCCGTGTGGTATTGCTACTTCAGTCATCTTGGGATTGTGGGTTATGTCCCTCCCCTTGGGAAAGTTTTTTATACCTATCTCCACTCGTGTCTAGAATGAATTATTGTTAGGACTATGTACAAGTTACCTTTGATTCACTATTGAATATCAAGGAACACCTATTTTTCTTCTAAAAAAAAAGAAAAAATCTTATCAACTGATTTTATTATATATCTTGAGATCCATAAACTTGGTCTTTAATTATTTTGGTGAGGTGAAAAAATAAATTAAAAAAGATATACCTACAAAACTTGTCAGAAACATAGCTTGTATTTTGAGATAAATTGGTTGAATCATTTTCTATGGAACCACTTTATTATATCTATCTCGTGTTACAAGACTATGTGATGTACTATTATACTAGGGAATTATTGATATTCTTCAAGATAATGATATCACTATGATGTCATTCTTATAAGTCTATCAAATATGTTTCTCAATAGATTGATGTCACTAAGATGACATGCTTATAAGTCCTCAAGATAATGATATCAATTTGTGGGTTCTCCGACCTCTATGAAGGAGACTTTGTCGGATTTTCGACATTTATGTAGTGAAAATTGTCGTCGGATATCCATTAAATTCAACATGTATGCTACACTATCGACGTCTTCAATTCGTGGGTTATATGACTTTAGGCATGTCTACAAGGAGCAAAATATGAGGCCAGACCATTTATCCAAGGAAGAAATGAATATGAAGGTTGGCCTCCTCTCCTTCTTGAAACGTTTAGAAGGAGAAATCATTTATGAAGGCATGATACAACTATTTTAAGTGATTTTTTTATTTATGTGGCATACCCGTTTTTGGTTCTTTCGAGTATGGGATACATTAACATATTTCTTGTTTTAGTTGGGGATATAAATTTTGTTTTGATACCCCAGGGGTGTGTTTTCGCCACCCTCGATGCCTCCTTTGATAAATTGTTGGGGATCCTTATGTTCTCCCTATGGTATTGCTACTTCATTCATCTTGGGATTATGGGTTCTGTCCCTCCCCTTGGGAAATTTTTTAATACTTATCTCCACTCGCATCTGTAATGTCTTATTGTCAAGACTATGTACAAGTTACCTTTGATTCACTATTGCATATCAAGGAACACCTTTTTTTCTTCTAAAAAGAAGTTACAAAATCTTAGCAAATGATTTTACTATATATCTCAAGATCTGTAAATTGGGTCTTTAATATTTTTGGTGAGGAAACAAAATAAACTAAGAAAGATACATCTACAAATTTGGTCAAAAACGTAGTTTGTATTTTGAGATAAATTGGTTGAATAATTTTCTATGGAACCACTTGATATCTATCTCGTGTTACAATATTATGTAATGTATTGTTATACTAGGGAATTATTGATACTCTTCAAGATAATGATATCACTATGATTTCATTCTTATAAGTCTTATAAAATATGTTTCTCAACATATTGATGTCACTAAGATGCCATGCTTATTAGTCCTCAAGATAATGATATCAATTCATGGGTTATCCAACCTCTATGAAGGAGACTTTGTCGGATTTCTGACATCTGTGTAGTGAAATTTGATGTTGGATATCCATTAAATATGACATCTATGCTACACTACTGATGACTTCAATTGGTGGGTTATATGATTTTAGGGATGTCTAAAAGGAGCACAATATGAATGCGGACCATTTATCCAAGGAAGCAATGAATATGAAGGCTAACCTCCTCTCCTTCTCAGAACTTTTAGAAGGAGAAATCATTGAGGAAGGTATGATACATCTCTTTTAAGAGATTTTTGATTTAGGTGGCATACTCTTTTTTGGTTCTCTTGCATACTCTTTTTTATTTATGTGGCATACTCTTGCATGTCACTGACAATAGAATTTGAGGTTGATGGATTTAAGAAGGTAGGAAATTTATCTAGGTGATGGGTATGCCATTGGAGGTGATAGTTTCATCATCCAAAAGTGTTGTATTCTCAATGTGGAGCTAGTTACTGTATGACTTTTCTGTAATGTTGTGTGGATAGTTTGAGCACACAATGTCAAAAGGATGTTGGTTTGTTTTAGTGTCTATAGGAATTGGTGTGGTTGTCGATGTAACAATCCTTGGTAAGTATACTATTTTGGCAATGTTTGTTGTTGTTGAACGATGGATTGCAAACTATTAAATTTTTTTGGTGAGGATTTGGTTGATGGGGCTAGTTGATGGTCTTTTTTTACTTAATATATTGTTTATTTATCCATCTTGGTTTGTGCATCCTTTTCTTGCTTAAAATTGGTATTGGTTGGAGGTTTTTTAACATGGTGGTATTTTTCTCTTATTTTCCAAGTGTTTTCCGACCATGGTGCAGGTAGAACCAAACAGGTATTTTTCAGACCTGAATTCCTCGAGTGAGGGGATTTTAGGAAGGATAGAGGAAAGTGAGACATAAAGTAGGCTTACAAGAGATAGATCAACTAGATGTCAGAAGATCGGAATAAAATTCTATAAACGCATGGAATTTTTTCTTGCAGGAGGGGGGTCATGTTCCTATGATAATGAGACAATATGAGACATCGAGGTTCCCTAAAGGTACAAACATTTAGTGAAACAATGGGTATTTAGGGATCTTCCTCAACTCAGCACATGTTTTTGTGTGAATGACAGGATATATATAATTGCACCGTCATCATTACATGGATTTGGGTTGTTTTGCATGGATTGCATAAAGGTCGGTTACAGTAGATGTACATAAATGATGGAGTATGTTGGACCCTCTTACAACTACAAATATTGGATGTGTATGGTACAACATACACGAAGTATGCATAGATATG
This sequence comes from Pseudotsuga menziesii, assembly GCA_001517045.1. NCBI lineage: Eukaryota > Viridiplantae > Streptophyta > Pinopsida > Pinales > Pinaceae > Pseudotsuga > Pseudotsuga menziesii. The sequence goes on along the minus strand of LPNX011110255.1, from coordinate 377,312 downwards.
GTTTATTAGAAAATTATTTACAACTGAAAGGCAAAGATCAAAGTAAAGGAGCAGCGTTGTACATTGATGAAAGGCCAAAGGAAACTAGGAATATTGCGGGGTTTATAAACAGTACACAACCAAGGTCTACACTTAAGCAACCCAACTGCATATCTGAGGGGCGTGAAGAAAACCATGTATTTTTATGTGCCATTAAATCAATAGTTGCAGGGGAAGAGCTGCTTATTATTACAAGTTGAATTGAGTAGATACAAACACAGTTACTATGGATGTGGTACATCCAACAATTTAGCCAACCTTTTATTAATTATTTTAACATCTTTAGGATTTTTTGTTAGTATATTGTTACAATTTTGATTAAATTTTCTATGTTTAATTCGCAGGGGGTGATCGAGGGCACATCACCCTAGCAGCTAGTCAGAGGAGTACACCATCCTCAAGGCAACAGGTATACATCTTTGTAATAGTACAAGTATAATTTGAAAAACGATTTTTTTTTAGTGTTTTTTTGTCAGTATATTCGTATGGTTTATAAAATGTTACTCTATATTTACTTCACAGGGTAGTGATTGGGGCATCCCACCAGCTAGTGGTCAAACAAGAGAAACCTCAAGGAAAGAGGTAAACATGATTGTAACTGTACAATTTAAGTAAGTCAAAATGTTATGTTATTATATTTTTTTAGTGAGTATTTTGGTTTCTTTAGGTAATTTTTTCTATGTTTTTTATGTAGGGTTATGTGAGGGGAACCTCCCTCACAATAGATGTTACCAGACCTGCCTCAAGGCAGCAGGTATACATCGATGCCATTGTACAAATTTAATATGTACAAATAGTTCTGTTGTTATTTTTTTCTAGAGTATAGTCGTTTGGTTTATATAATCTTATCTATATTTGATGTAGGGTGTTGATCAAGGAAGCCATCCGGCTATTGATCAGACGTCAAGATCCTCGGAGAAACAGGTAAACATGAATGTAATTCTACAATTTAAATGCTTCAAAATTGTACACATATATAAAATGTATCATAATATTTTTTGTTTATATAATTGATTTAATTATGATAATGTTGTGTACTTTTTTTTGTTGCAACTGGATGATCGGGGAAAGTCCCCACCTATGGATCAGACCACACTGTCATGCATGCATCAAGTAAACCTAAATGTAATTCTAGGAATGTATCATGATAGATATGTTTTGTTAATATAGTTTTTTCCTCGGACTATTGCTTTAACACGTAAGTAATGTTTTATATATTTTTGTTGCAGACCAATGATTTGGTTTATGAAACAACATCATAGCAATCTATAGATTTTGTTGTTACTGATTTGTTGAATAATGCTGACATTGGTTCTTCTCTAGACCCAGTTAAGGTGATAGAGAGGACCTTGAAAAAAATTAATGTGGATATCTTTCATCTGTTATTCATTATTCCCCAAACAGATGAGATTAAATCCAATGTTGAAGTGTTGGTAAAGAGATCTCAAGCATTGAAAGTAAGTTGCAGAATCTTGAATCATAATATCAATTCATTTAGAACTTTATAATTTTTACTTTTATATGATATTGAACTTATAATTGAATGGCTTGTATTTACAGGATTTTCTGCGACCACACACTAGTGGTGAAGGCATTCTTGGGCCTAGTGAGCAAACAACTCTATGTGTTGCACCATTGTTTTTGACCGAACAGTCCGAAACACGTTCTGTGACACCCTTGAAGCCAACATAAAGTGCAGCCGCTGCTGACCGACACACACCAAATCGTGTAGATGAAGGGGTGGATGTAGAGCCTATTAGTAATGTTGATGTTGAAGCAACATTTCCTGGATCTTCCCATGTCACTAGCATGGGTTCAATAGAGACAACAATTTTGGTGAATGAGGAACTTGTTCCAATAAAGATAGAGAAGATCCTAGGTAATTATACATTGTTCAATTTGGTTTTCATAATTTGATTGTAATATACCGATAAAACCTTTTTTTTAAATTAATGATAGCATGGTTGTTTTGCAGGAAATTGTCTTTTTTTTTAAATCTAAATGATTTAACCTTGGAGATCTTCTGGACCACCATCCACACAAGGTGGGACAGACAAACCAAAAATTTAAAGGATGTGATGACTAATCAGTTGGTTGGCCTAATTGGAAATGATACATAAAGAAGGTTGGAGAACATATGAAGATTGTCTAAGACAAATATAGGGTTCACCTAGAAAGGAACCATAGGTATGAGTTCCCTCTGATGATTCCATCAAGGGAGTCTAAATCCCTAGTGGAAGATGGAAAAGAGAGGGCTCTATGAAAATTAGGAAAGATACCACCATGCACAGGGAGGTATGCAATACTTTCCACAATGTAATGCTGACCCTTATTATTATGAATTTTTATATCGAATTTGGAACATATAACATAAGTCAATGCTTTCTTAGGTTGTCAGACACATCAAAGGTCACAAAGGAAAGATTGAAAAGAATTGGTCATCTCAAGCTTGGGACTGGTGGTTATTCAAATTTGGCCGCACGAATTGTAAGTATCGAAAACCTGATAATGCATCCAAGTAATAATTGAAAATTATTTTTGTTTTAATGCGGCACAAAATGTAAAATTAATGATGTTATGCAAATATGCAGGCCGTTCGATTCAAAGAATTTCCCACTCAGTAAGACTTGAAGCTTGGATTTCAACACAAATTTGAAGCTATTGTTGAATGTCAAAAAAAATTCTAGGAAAACACGGTCTTCTGGTGATCCATTCGGTGCATAGGTATATAAAATCTATATAGTTTAATGAAAAATTATTAATTGTCATGCCATGTATTCATTATAAACAATTAACATAAAATATTTATTCTATTTTGAGCAGGAAATCAATAATCCCCTTAATGTCGATGATGGACAACAACTAGTTGAAGATCATGCTTCAATTCCTGGTAATTAATTTATTCGTATGCTACAGTTTTGTATAGATAATTGCAGATGGTGAACATTAATTGTACTTCTCCATATTTCAACTGAAGAGCATGTAGATGGTCACATTGTATAGGTTGATCCTAGACAGGAAAATGAAGAACATGATTTGACCACACTAGGTACAAAAACACCTTTGTAATGTTTTTTTAAATGAAATACTTGTAACTATTTAAATAAAATAAATTAATGCAAAATTTTCACATTATTGCAGCAATTTCGAACCCCTTTCCGCAAGATCCATGTGGTGAGAATTCTACTAGGGAGACATCAAAACAAGCTGATGAAGAACCAAGAACCAAACGCCAAATTCCAGAAGATGCGCTTCTTTTTCATTTTGTAAAGAGAAGAAAACTAAAAAAGAAGTGACTGAAGAAATTTTGAGTAATTATTTTTTATAATACAATGTCGTGCATGGTTTTTTCGGCTATTTAATGAATGGTTTTTTAGGCTATTGAATGAATGAATGCTTTAATGAATGGTTTTTTTTACTATTGAATGAATGAATTTGCACTTTTTTTTTGCAGGTAGATGCATTGGATTTGGGGAATTGAGAGTGATATGAGGGGGGGAGGGGCCATAAAAGATTCCAACTTCACGTGGTTGGCCTTTTTCAGTAGAGAATATTAAATTATTATCAAAATAGAGAGGAGATCAATGAATGGTAAGGAATTATACATTTCCCACAGTGATTTCTATAATTGTAGTGTTTAAATTTTACTATTGTTATTTCACTGATCCATTGGAACTTGTTACAGATAGCCTTGGGAAACATTTTGATGTTTCAGAAGATAAATTGGCATGTTGATGTGATTGATGGCCTTATTTACTTTGTTTTATGGTTCTCCATGTTCCCTTGGGTTGTCTCTTATTACCAATTATTTTACCTGAATATTATTGTAATTTACATTGTTAGATTAAAAATGTTAAGCAAACATAAAATGTTCATTATTAATGTTGTTTATATTCATTGAGATAAACTGCTCAAACTATATTTTTTTGGCTTCATTTTGTATTTTCGTAAACAAGAAAATATTTATTTTATGGGTCCTAGCATGAAATTATTGCAACAGGAAAATATTTGGAGCATGTTGAAAGATGTTTTGAAAGGTAAAGAAAAAGTAGACAATGTCAAGCTCTACAAATCAAGGTAAGTTGTACCAAGAAATTATAAGTATCGGCAATATATTCCTAATTCTCATACCTATTTTGCTTCTTTTAATTTGATTTGTATTCCATACATGGGCCACTTTACCTCTTTTTAGTGTCTTACTGAGTTTGTAGTGAACATTTTGCTTATGCTTGTTGAAGATGCCAGGAGAAAAAACTTTGTTACGCCAAATAACTCAGTGATGTAACTCTTATGCAAAAGGTGAGTGAATATCAATTTCATGACAAATGTGTCATTGTAGTAAACACATATTTCTAGATGGATCTTTCAACTTAACATGCTTTTCAAAAGGTATTGATGATTGATTTGTATGCCACAATATCCAAAACATTGCCTTTGGTAAACATATTCTCTATAGAATAAGAATATTCTCTTTCCCAACTTTAAATGAAACTCTATATATTTTTGTTGGTATCTGCAAGTTTTGATCTATATAAGACACTTCAGTTGGTCAATGTCTATGGTTCTTATGACAATAGATTCGTAGGGTTGGGATACATAACCTCGCCACACATTTGAGAGTCCTATCAACCTCTTTTTAAATGATTTCTTTTGAGAATATATGTAGAAAATTTAGCGTTCGATAGGGAACTCTTTCAAAAGTAGGCTTAAGAGGTACACTTCAACGGGTTAATGAAGATGAAGACAGGACAAGGACTGTGGTTTCAACAAACTCTTTCTCCTTATAAAGTCCTTAATCCTCTATGTTGTTTCCTCAGCTTTGTTTACTAAAGGACAAGTCTATTGTTGAACTTTATGTATTGTATTTTGGGTTTTTGAGATGATAGTACTACACATCGAACATGAAATGGTGATATTTTGTAACATTGTTACAAATAGTGTATGAAATTTGAAATCTTAGGCGGTCCCCAGATGGATCTATTTGAGTCTTTTCGAAGAATGTATTACATTTCTCCTCGAAATATAATATGTTTTTTTCCTCAAGAAAAGAAAGAGTGATTTGAGGGTCTTATTAGACCATAAGAGGATATTCCTAGATGTCAGTGTTTGGTATTTGGAACCAAAAACAATTATTCAATTTATTAATGTATCTACTAGGTTGTTTCACAATTTTATCTCCACCTTGGATCGGGATATACTAAATTATATCTTTGGAAATATTGATATGTAGGAATACCTTTCTATTAAATCTAGGAAAATTAAACTTGCAATGAGTTCTAAAATGCACTATAGGAATGACCAATGCTACATGGATAGCCTAGGGAATTCAACCCATGTAGAACAAGAATGTTTGTTTTTAACAATAATAACTATATTGATAAATAAAGGTGAGGGATGAAACCATACATGTGGATGAAACAACAGTAGAGGAAGAAGAAGTTTCTTATCCTCTTAACCTTCCATCCCTGAAACAAAGTGAGGTGGACAACATACACTTCTATTATCAAATATATCGCTTTAAATATTATTAAAGATAATGCATCTGCAAGAGACATTATTTGGGAGGATGGAACCCTAGTCAATTAACTAGTATTCTTGGTCAGTAAACCAGGTAGTGTAAGTCCCTAGCAGGTATCTAGGGCCCCAAACAATCTACTTGAGTTCTTGGTCTACGACCAAGCAAGTGATAGCTATGGAAAAGTCCCCAGTATGTGGTTAGGGACTATACATCCAAATAACATACCTAATTATCAAATTAACTTGATAAGACCAATAAAATTTGAGAAGCAATCAAACTTGAAAGACAAAATCGACTAGTTCATGGCTACCAAAGTCACAAGGTAATCAAGCATAGCGGGGATGCATGGATTTTAGAATCACCAAGAAGAATTTACTTTCAAGTTCCAACCAACTACCATTTCACTATGGATTAGAAGGTGATTCAAGATAGAAACATTGAAGAGTAGAGATGCATCAAAATATTTGTCATAAGCATGCCATGTAAAAAATGCAAAGAATTCAAGATGAAGAGGAAAGGTTACTATAATGTTTTCTCAATTCTAACATTTTTATTATACTTAATGTTATGGAGAGAAATTCCTATGGCTTGGGGTACCACAACAGACAGCTTGACTCCAAAAATCAATCCTTTCCAATATGCAATAGAAAGTAAATGTCTAACACTAAAGGATCGGACCTCGTACCTTATTTTGAACGGTTGAAGTAGATCCCCGTTGAGCTTTCCAACTTCAGCTTGAATTGATAAATTACTTCCTCAACAACAAGTATACAATACAGGCATACTATATATCATGGTGTTAGATCTATTCTAGCATATATAATCAACAATGTATAAGCATTTGAAATCATCCGATGGATAAAATATTCATTCAAACACACATTATTGGACAGGAAAAGATATTTCTATTAACATAAATCAGAGATTACAATAGGTACAACCTCTGTCGGCACGTCTACGAATCAAATAAAATGAATCCCCCACTTGGGCCTCCACCACCTTAATCCTCCATCTCTCGATAGCAATCTCACAAGCAAAAGGCAAGCTTGGGAAGAACACAAAAGTGCTCCAAGGGACAAAGGGATGCAGCCTCAAGCATAAGCTCCGCCAACAATCGACTATAGTTTATTTGCTCTCAATTCTCTCATATGCCTTCAATGTACCATATAGTTCCTTATATATCTTTTCAAACGGGTAATGAAAGGTCGAATCTGATCGATCTCAAGGCATAGGGAAGGCTAGGAGTCAAGTGAGTCAAATCCATGTCAAGGAAAACTCCAAAAGGATTTGGATTTTGTACACATCCCGATGTACACAGTTTTAGGGGTCAAGCTCGTGTATATACACGATTAAGGGTTTAAAATTTGTGTGTATCATTTTTCACATGTTTTTAGGGATGGTCAACGAAACATCAAAGGACAAAAAATGGTCCATGGGGTCTAAGGAGTCTGCAGAGGGACAGGGGAAGGCCATACAAAGTGTGATTCACCTGGAGTGGTAAAATTAGATATAACAGATGCGCCCTATTGTGTGAGGTCAAAGGAGTCATACGATGGCCGAAATACATTATAAGTCCATCCCAGAAGTGGAGTGATGAAGAATCCCAAATGGAAGACTAGCCACCCAATCAGCATAGTACAATGATACAACTCTGCACATAACTGCAAATACATATAGCAGTCCTAGATACATAAGAGTACAATGGCCATGAATAGGCATGATACAAGATATCACATAAGTGGTCATCGCCACATACAATATACATAGATCAGAATCTCCATGATGAAGATATACAAAGGACCATGATCTCCATAATGGCTAAAGATATATAACAGATCAAGATCTCCACAGTGGTTGGAAATGTCTGACCTACACTGGAATCAAGTCATGAGAGCTGAAATCTCATGAACACGGGCACGATCAAGGAGGTAGCATATAAGAGATTCCACCAATCTGGAAAGTCTTCTACACAAACCACTACGAGTACATGTCCTACTATGTGAATAGAGGTGTTGAGGTCGAACATAGTAGTCCATCGTCTGATTACCGGTCATTAATGTATAACGTTAACAAATGCGAGATCACCCACCGATAATGAAAATGGGAATCAAGGTACTAGAGTGCAAACTGACAAGTGTGAATAAATGTGTTGAGTTCGAATACTTGAGAGGATCCATCAATTAGGGGTCATTGATGTATTCCCAAAGACTATCAATGGCGAGAGAACCTGCCACTAATGACTGCAAGTCTCAAGGCACTCAAACTGACTCTATATTCCAATCCCAGAATAAATGATCTAAAGTTGATGGGATTAAATCTGCAGGAAGGAGGGCATTAAGGCATCCCACATCATCCAACACAAGGTACTCAGCAAAACTATATAATGTGGAAGGACTCGATCATAAGGTGCATGAACTAGTAACTGTATTGGGAATGGCCGACATGCAAAGTCAAGATAACTGAGGAATGGCCAAATTAGGCTTCAACTTCCTTCGAACAAGAGCATAATGACATATGGTGACTGAATAAAGGCAGCATAGAATCGATATACAAACTGGGACATCTCTGCGACACAGGAGGCATCGACAGAGGCTCCATGGGGACTGGAAGCTTAACTAGTCGGTGGAGATAAACTCAAATAAATGAGTACAGCTCCTAAATTCAAACTATAAACCCAACAAATGAATGTGATATATAGTGCTCTGTTCGAAGACATTATGACTCGACAGCTGCCAAAGATAACATCTTTCCTTGTCTGGATTTTTGGTTTTTTTTATTTTTTTTGGACTTTTTCAAATATTTAAAAATCCTAAAAAAGAATAAAATTGCTTTATAGTGATAGACTAGGAGGAGATGAGTGTCATAAGGGAAAACAAACTAGTTCCAAGAAGTGGAACATATCTATGCTCAATGCAAGGATACATGTGTAGGATATTGACACTCGGGGGAAAATCCCCTCCCGGTAAAAAGGGAATCGAGCTGCAAAGGATATAAAAAATGGCTTTGCATGGCTAGGCATGAGACAAGCTCGGGCTATATGGCTGAAACACAATGTCAGGGAAGCCGGCATAAAGCTCAATAAGGCAGGAAAATCTCATGATAATGAATTCACAACTTGACATGAGGGAGTCCTGAGGGAAATAGGCCAGCAAAAGATCAAGAGGAGTATGAGGCTCTTGCGAAATGTCATGGCAGTACTATACAATGGACTCCCACACCCTAAAGGAGAAAATGTCAGGATGGGCACCAAATGAAAATAAGGTGCTAACTAGGGTACCCATGTAAGGTGAAGCTCTACCACTCATATCATGCCACTTCTAAAATAGCAAGAAGGTTCCGTGACATAATAGAGTGGGTTCGTACCTAAATTTATGATGAAATGGTCATAAGGTTATGCAAGATGCAAATGGTGATGAAACCTAACCTATATGCCAGTTTAGACATGATACCTGAGATTGACATGGACGGGTCAATCCAACGGCTGAAACGACACTGAAAAAGGCCTCCTACATCATTAGTTAGGTAAAAAACGGTCCAAAATGATTAGAAATTGTCGAAACTATAGGAAAGGGGGTAAAAAATTTCAAAAATTTGAAAAATTTCTATAAATAGTAAACAATTCAAAATATTATAAAACATTTGAATTTTTTACCCATTTAAGCTCAGATTTTCAACAGCGAATTCCGGGAGATCCATCCGGCAGAATCCACTACCATTTCTTCCAGGTACTTACCCATGCTCCTCTCTTCCATTTTGATGCAATTTTTATCAAATTCCATGGTCATTTGAGTTTTCTAGGACAAACTAAAAAGGGCATTGCGGCCCACATGGAAATCAAGGGTTTTTCCACATATAGGGATGGATATACGCAGAAAATGCCCCCATAGTCACGTACATACACGACTATTTGGAAAATAGTCACGTATGAGGCCGCACATAAGGTTTTTTAAGTAATCTAATGGAAAAATTTGTAATTTCTTGTGCAGGATGGTCCTAGAGTGGAGAGAACGTGAACATGGTGAGGTAGAGGAGGCAGTAAGGGTTGATCTAATGGCTCAACAAGCTCTACATGCATGTGGACTCTATAAGTTTTGGTGTCTTGGTGATGTGAGAGCCAAACCAAGACTATTGCAGATGCTGGTGGATTACTGGGATCCAGACTCTGAGTCCTTCCAGATAGATGGGATGTCCCTCACTATAGAGGTGGAGGACATATACTTCATTACCGGGCTTTCCTGACGGGGGGAAGTAGTGAACCTTCGTTCTCATGGTGGGCCAGGAGGTGGCCTAACTATCGATGAGTACATTGCAGTGTACTGCTATTCAGACATAGATAAGGTGGGGAGTTAGGTCCCTACCAACGCTATACAGGTGCTGGACCTAAAGGCCATACTATTAACATTGGGCAGGATAGCAAGCTTGGCATCACTCCACCAAGCCTTGTGACCTCTGATGTTCTATGTAGTGGAGTGCATGAGACCCACGATTTATGACTGGAGCACTACACTTCTGAGCAACATGAAACATCATCTCAGTGAGTGTAAGGCAGGTAGAGTGCGGAACTTCGGGTTCAACAGTATATTGAGCACATTTTTCTTCAAGCGTGTTCTAGGATTGAGCCCCAGAGTTGACGTTCCTCTTCACGGGGTTTGAGATCTGACCCAATGGCGTTGGGCAGATGTGATGCACAGACTGGGGGGAGGTAGGGTGGCCAACCCTTATCCAGCTGACTTCTTTCCATGGTGGCAATGATAGATAGTTTCCATCGATGACTACCCCTATGCAGGGATAGATTTATGGGGGGACCCGGACATGCTGCTACCACCAGGATCAGCATATGGCGATATAGGTAATGAATCATGGCGATATAGGCAATGAATCTTGACCCTCTCTTTTTTCTTTCTTTTTTTAAATTTTGAGTTATTTTAATTTTTTTGTGTTTTTTTATTATATGGAATCAAAAGACATATTTTTACGTGACAATACATAGTGACATCTACCATTTGTGTGCAGATGTGGGACCATGGCGTTCGGAAGGCTTCCCTTGTCACAGAAGAAGGGGAAGAGGATATGATATCACGGGTGTGGATGTGGAGCAGACGCTCCAGAGCATTCATACCAATTTTGTGAGGCTGACACACAGGGTTCCCATGGCGAAAGTCGAGGACTTTCCTGAGTCTATGCAGTGCTAGGTGGTGGGTGTACCACGAGCATGGGTGTGACTATTTTGATGGCTAGCTAGAGCCATAGTGACCTTCCATGATCACAACCCCCCTCCTCCTCCATAGGATTAGATACCTGGGAGTCTATACATTTTGTATTACTGTGTATTATATGTTGGTGGCTCGACAACCCCATTTTTGTATCATGACACTATGTATTACCACATTTTGGATGTTATATAAAAAGTTTTATGGCGATCGACTTATTTATTTACATGTGTAAAAATTTTGTTTGTCATGAATTTATTGTGTATGAAACAAATGCCAATCTAAGACGTAGTTAGCCTATGAGTTAGCAACTTTATTATTAATTCTTGGAATGTGTATGTATGTTATCTTGTCAAATTGTCGTTCTAATAATCTCACACATAAGAATCTTCTTAATAATGTTGGATCTCTAACATGGTACAAACCATTAAGCTGTGACACTACTAACTCCAAATCAAGACATACCTCAAGAGAGAGAACGCCATGGGAAATGGCATCCCATAGAAGCTCAATAATGGCACTATATTCAGCAACATTGTTGGAAAATGGCCGCAGACATACACCTCTTGAAGACAGTACCTGACCCATAGGAGTATAAATCACCCAAGCAGCGGAGACTGAGTGTTGAGTGTGACGGCTCGCACCATCTGTGAATCCTATGTAGATGGAAGATTCCATTGACATCTGCCAAAAGAAACGAAAACTAATAAAAAACCCAATCACTATAAGAAAAATACCTAACTATGCAAAACTATACAATAATATACACTAACCAGCCTTGGCTGAAAATCATGCATAGTACTTCTTGAGATAGAGCTCATTTCTAGGCTCCACCAAGGCTGTTCCATTGTAATCCAGTAACTCATAAGCACCCTTCTCTAACACACGTTTGACAACGTAAGGACCCCGCCACATGGGATTAAATTTTCCTACCCCTAAGGGTTCTTTCGGTTGATCCCACAAAAGGACCAAGTATCCCTCACTAAACCTCCTTGGATGGATAGACTTATCGTACTGGACCTTTACGCGATGTTTATTTACTTCTAGAGCTACTAAGGCATCTCGACGTTGCTCATCAAGTTGCTCAAGGTGGACCAAATGCTCCTCCAATGGTGAAGTGTCTGGTAAGAGTTCTACAACTAGCTTCAAAAAAGGAATCTCACATTCAACTGGAAATATCAACTCCACTCCATGTATAAGTTGATATGGAGAAAAACCCATGGTAGTCTTAACAGCGGTTCTATATGCCCACAAAGCAGGATATAACATGATGTTCCAATTATTCTTGCTTTGTGCGATGGTTCTTTGGAGAATGGATTTGAGTGATTTATTCACTGCTTCTACCTATCCATTCGCTTGAGGGTAGTAAGAGGAGGAATGCTCTTGCTTGTACCCTAACTTTGATGGCAACTCTTCCATCATATGGTTATGAAAGTGCGAGCCATGGTCAGTGACAAGCTCTTTCAGAATTTTGAACCAAGTAATAATCTGGTTGAATACAAAGTGGGCGGCTATCTCACCATTGGATTTAACTGTAGGCATATCCTTAGCCCATTTTGTGAAGTAATCAACAGCCACTATGATATGATGATGCCCCCCAGCCAAAGTTGGGTGGCAATCCATAAAATTGAGCCCCCACTTAGTGAAGGGACCGGTGGTGATAATGGGATGTAATGGGGCAGGTTTCGAGTGCATATTATGTGTGAACAACTGGCAAGGGTGGAACCTCTTGACCGCATCTACACAATTCTTCAAGATCGATGGCCAGAAATAACTTGCTCTTAAGATATTTTGGGCTTTAGAAAGCCCAGATAAATGACCACCACACGCCCCTCCATGGAAATCATTCAGCACTACCTCAGCCTCTTCATGAGTTAAAAAACATCATAAAATGGAATCTACCCCATGGCGGTACAAAGTATTATCCACTATGAGGTAGTTTTTAGACACGTGATGTAATTGTTGTCGTTCATCCTATGAGAGGTGAGTAGGGACCTTCAACATTTGTAAATATATTATGATATTCCCATACCATGGGTCTAAAGTTGAGATTAATAAGATGTGTTCATCAACAAACATATCTTCACAAACCAACTCCTCAACCTCCCTCAGGAAATCCGATATAAGCTCTGCAAAAATTAAAGAATTCTTCGATTTTACCGAAACAAATTTGAGATCGAATTCTTGCAGAATGACAATCCATTTATTATATTTTCCCCCAATTATCCTTCGAGTGAGAATGAATTGAAATGGATTGACATGGGCTACAACCAAGGTCTAGCGAAGGACAATATAATGTCTCAACCTTTGAGCAGCATGTACGGTAGCTAAAGCAAGCTTCTCGACATGAGAATAATGAATCTCTGCATCAATAAGGTTCCAGCTCAGATAGTATATGACATGCTCTTGGAGCTCCTCATCCTCTTGAACCAAAACCATACCAATCGTCTCCATGGACATGGCCACATAAAGTAGAAAATCACGGCTATAGTCTGGGGGACTAATCACCAGGGCCAATGCTAGGGCTTGCTTGAGTGCATCAAAGGACTCCTGGGCTTGCTCATCCCAACAAAAGGTGGTGTCCTTCCTCAATATACGCATGAAGCCTCTAGTCAAATTGGCGAAATTGACAACAAATATCCGTAAGAAGTTTTCCATGCCTTGCAAACATTGAAGATGATGAATATTCTTCGGGGGAGACAACTGAAGTATTGCCTCAACCTTCAAAGGGTCGACTCTTATACCCTCTTTAGAAATGATGAATCCTAACAAACGACCTGAATTCACACAAAAGATGCACTTATGAGGATTTAATCTAACCAAATAATGCCAGCATCTTTCGAATACCAATCTCAAGTGATAGGGATGGTGCATTCTAATACGAGAATGAGCAGCAAGGTCATCCAAAAATACTTCAATAATTGACTTGAGATCGTGGAATATCAAGGTCATTGTCCGCTGAAATGTAGCTCTGGCATTTTTAAGGCCGAAAGGAATTTTTCGATATGCAAAAGTTCTCCAAGGACAAATAAATGCAGTCTTATGTTGGTCCTCTAGTTTAATTTGTATCTGATTATATCCGGAGAAGCCATCCATAAAGGAAAAAACCTCGCTACCTGCACACTCATCCAAAATCTGATCAATAAATGGTGTGGGGAAATTGTCCTTAGGATAGGAATGATTCAAATCATGGAAATCAGTACATATGTGGATCGCTCACTGCTTCTTATCCACCAAAATGGGGTTCAAAACCCACTCCGTCAAGGGAACGAGATAGATAAAACTAGCTTTTAATAGTTTCTCTATCTCTGCCTTAATCGTGGGTGCTTTCCTAGGATTCATCACACGCAAGCGTTGTCGAACAGGCTTAGCATTGGGATAAGTATTAATCTCGTGCTCGACAATAAGAGAGTCGATACCTGGCATTTCGTCATAAGACCAAGCAAATATATCACGGAATTCCTTAAATAGCTCGGTGTATTCTTGAATCTCAGCATGGGAACATTCCGCCCCAATATAGACATTCTCTATCCTGCTAGGATCATGAGAGATATTGATAGGAATCGTTGAAGATATGTTCACCATGTTTCCATCAGCCATCAGACCAGGAGAGCTTAATGGAACCATAGGACTACCAACTCTCTCACTAAGAACCGCCCTAAAGTCCTCATGCTCCAAGTAGTCAACCTCAGGAAGAAAGTAAGATCTATGATGGAGTTCCTCCCATGGTGGCTCAATTCCTGACATAGACTCAATAATCATTTCATCTGAAGGGAAAATAGTATCAAGGCAGTCGTGCACGTGAGAATACTGCACTGCCCATGCCGACAACATGTAAGGGTCCTCCTCCTCCATCTGCGAAGAGGAAGGACTAGGCTTTGCAACACGCTTTAGATTAGCTTGATAAGCTATCATAGTTGCAGGAAATGACATGTTCGTCATGATGGGCTTACTCTGAGTACTCAGTGTAGGAATAATCCAAGGATCTTCCATATGACTCATACGAAAATACACCGATCTCATAGATGTCGAAGCCTCACTGGAACTAGACCCTATCATAAGAATCGGTGTAGGACAACTAAAGCTTCCCATGAGGGATGGATACATGCCTACACCCACACTCCCAATTGTCGGTTGAGAGTGTTCAATGATCGGGATCGAAGCTCCTGAAGATGCGGTAACAGATAGATTCTTGAATGTCGTTTGATCAATTGTGACTATCTTCCCATTAAATGGAAAGCATACAATGAAAAATAGGGAAGAAGCAATGGATTGCATACTATACATCCAATTCCTACCCAGCAAGAGATTGTAGTCAAGGGGCGCATCAACCACCTCGACCTCTATCGCAACGGTCTTTCCTCCCAAACGGAATTTAAGGGAAGGAAGGATGCCGTGCGACCTAAACGATCTCCCATTGAACATAGTTAACATGGTCATTAATTTAGATAGCTCAAGGGAACCTAAACCCTTTCAACATGATAAAGACATCATATAAGTGACAGCGTCTTTGTCAATCATAGTGCACTTGACGGTCATATTAAGACATTCTATGTGAATCAAAAGAGACACATAGTAAGGAAAGCGAGGCTAAAGTCCTACGGTTTCAAATTTAATCATGGAGGAAGAATCATCATCATTCACACCAAGGGTAGAAAGCAACACCTTCCTTTGTGAAGGACAAATCTGAAGCACTTCCAATGTAGACATCACACAAGGAGTGTGACCCAAATCCTCGACAACTGAATAGTTATGGGTGGCTCGGGCATTAGAATTGTGCCCCAAACAAATAAGGACTCCCTTAGGAATGTGAGGTGTAGCTTCAGGTTTATCTATAGGTTTCTCAATATGAAAAGGGGACCCTGGTGGATCAGGTTCCTTTCCTGGGTTGGGTTGTGACAAACCATAGTCTTTCACACGGGTCACAACTTTCGTGGCACGTACCATGTTAATGCAACCACGACCACTACCCTCTGGAAGATCTTGATCACCACCAGACTAATCATGGGTCCTCGAGTTCATATTTTGATTGTGAGGTAAAGGGTTAGTTAACACAGCTGGGCCCTATGCCAAGAATCTCGAGGCTTCATCGATACGAGGGCACAAGTAAGTGAGGTGATCGTCCTTACATAATTTGCAAGGGAACTTAACCTTATGTTTAGCTTGCTTGTCCCCCCCAGCATTACAATCGTTCTTGTCATTACTATTAGCATTTTCATTCTTATTCCCACCCTTATAATTATTCTTACCCTTCTTTCTATTCCGTCCGGGCTGCTGGTTACCCTTCTGGTCCAACGATTGCACTGAAAGTACACTCGCTATTTGGGTGGGTTGAGACAAAGCCATAGCTTGTCTCGAAGAAGATTGGTTGGTTGACAATTGACTAACTTGTTTTACAACTGAATCCATAGGTTTCACACTTGCACAACCAACAATGCCACTGGCACGTGGTCCAGGTTTGACTTTGGGGTCGAAACTAGAACGTTGAGCATTGGGAATAATCTCATATAACAAATTGGACTGAGCATAAATCAAGTCCAGTTCTTGCACCCTAAAAATCACTTTTTCCTCATTCTGCACTCTGGATGTAGAAACATCCTTCGCTATATATGGCAATAACGACTTAAGGAACCATTCAAGGAGGAACTTTGGCGGTATAAAGGATTTAATTAACCTCTTCTTTCTACGACACTCTTGGATATGATCTGAGATATGTGTGGCTTTATCCTACCGAAAAGTTGACAAGAGTTCAGTACCAATGTCATAACGCACTGGTAGCTGGAAGTGGTTAAGAAAAGTCATCTCTAGGTCATTGAAAAAAGCGAATGCCCCCCTAGGTATCTCTATATACCATTTCATGGCAAGCCTTATAAGGGTGCATTGAAATAGCCTTAAACGGATGGAGTCCTGGTGTAAGGAATTCGAAGAGCACCATAGGTGAAAGGTAGTAACATGTTTGCTCAGATCCTCTCCCGGTTTTCCCTCGAACTTAGGTATGTCCGAGGGAAGCTTAGTAGGGAAAAGCCGGCCAAGCCGGGTCATGAGCTACAGGATCATTCGTCAATCTTGACAAGTCAGGAAGATTCAACGTCATGAGGAAAGGGAGCCTAGGATGATGAGGTCGATGGACCACTCCCTGATAGTTCTGATTCACATAGGTCTGATTACCACCATGGCCTTGGCCATAGTGGCCTCCTCCCATTTGACTCGTATAGGGTGTCATGGAAGCACCATAGTGTGGTGGACCTTGACTATTAGGAGCTACAAAGCCATAATTTGGAGAGTAAGTAGGTTGTTGATACCCACCCCCATAAGGTGAAGAACCCTGTCCATACTACGTCCCATAATAGGGTCCATAAGTCATCACATGAGATGTCACATGAGACACTTCATAAGTAGTAACATATTCTCCGAAAGTAGGAATATACATTCCGAAAGTAGGAATGTGACCTATATAAGTGTGAGCATGACCTCCTGAAACAACGGGGGGTACATGAAGCTGAGACACAACCGGTGTAGTAACCGTAGTACTAACATAACTCGTAGCAACGTCTTAGCCCGAAGGACCACGTGAATGAGGTGGAGGGTGAACATTTGAAGAACTAGGGATAGAGGACGGAGGGATATGTGTAATTATGTATGTACTATTCCCTATAGTCACTCGTCTCGGATCTAGTATCCTAATAGGATCATTAACCCTAGACCCAGGAGGAATATGTGATGTAACTTCCACCACCAAGATGGAAGGTGCAATGTGACTAGTGCTCCAAAACCTCTCCTCATGGTAAGGAATGAGAGTGCCCCCAAGAATAGTGTTAGGCTCGAACTCAGATTCGACATGAAATGCCAAATCATGTGTGGGAAAACTAGACATACCATAACTACCATAACTAGTGCTTGTGGGTTCAAAATGAGTCTTAGCATCCTCCGGCATTCCATACCAGTAATGCATAAATGGGGAATCAACCCTAGAGTGAGTAGGTCTATCATGAAAGGTTCCTATCTCAGAAATCACAGACCCTAACTCAGCCAATTATGGTGAAGGATCATAGGTAGAATTAAACTCCCCATCTTCCACTTGAATGGGAGAAGTTAGTTCAGGAATACCTTCTATATGGTCTCCATGGTGTGTGAATCAATGTGCGTAGTAGTCTTCCTGGACTGTCTATGTCTCTCTCCCAAAGGAGGAGGAGATGTAGAAGGAGGAAGTCCTGCTAAATGATGAGAATGGCGAGGAGCTGCACCCAAATCCACAATGACTCAAAAAATAGAAAAGACTCTCTATTTACACAAACCCTAGGCAAGCTATTGTGCACAAAGAAATCACCAATAAAATCTAAAGCCAAATGCAAGCAATCAAGGGTAGGATAAGTGAGCTCCTGAATGAAGCAAGTATGTCTCACCTAGGAGAGGCTTGAGACTCCCATACACAACAAGCGGAGGTATGTAACCAATTATTGTGGCCCTCAGCTTCAACGCTTAAAGAGATTGTGCTGTCCAACCCCAACTTGGCTAGGACACCCGCAGAATAACCCTTGCAAAGTACCCCCTCGATATCCTAGGTAAGGCCACTAAGGTCACCTCAATATAATCAATGCTCAGGCGGACAGTCGCAGGTGGGATTGACCGTATGGGCAGGGTATCAAAGCCCGAAACTCTCGAAAGAGCCCTCAGATACGAATACAATCCTGGAAATATCTCCGGTGCTACTCAGTTATGACTAGGGGTCATCCCAATCAATAACTGCTCACACTGCCTCGTGCTTAACTCCTTTTTGAGAGGAGGATCCTGAGAAACACTGGTTATACCAAGGATTTCACACACTCACCTGGACAGACACATACATGTAGTTGTTTAATGATCTTGGAGAATTTACTCACAATGAACTATTCCAAGACCGGTGTAGTAACCGTAGTACGAACATAACTCGTAGCAACGTCTTAGCCCGAAGGACCAAGTGAATGAGGTGGAGGGTGAAAATTTGAAGAACTAGGGATAGAGGACGGAGGGATATGTGTAATTATGTAAGTACTATTCCCTATAGTCACTCGTCTTGGATCTAGTATCCTAATAGGATCATTAACCCTAGACCTAGGAGGAATATGTGATGTAACTTCCACCACCGAAATGGAAGGTGCAATGTGACTAGTGCTCCCAAACCTCTCCGCATGGTAAGGAATGAGAGTGCCCCCAGGAATAGTGTTAGGCTCGAACTCAGATTCGACATTAAATGCCAAATCATGTGTGGGAAAACTAGACATACCATAACTAGTACTTGTGGGTTCAAAATGAGTCTTAGCATCCTCCGGCATTCCATACCAGTAATGCATAAATGGGGAATCAAACCTAGAGTGAGTAGGTCTATCATGAAAGGTTCCTATCTCAGAAATCACAGACCCTAACTTAGAAAATTCTGGTGAAGGATCATAGGTAGGATTAAACTCCCCATCTTCCACTTGGTTCAGGAATACCTTCTATATGGTCTCCCATGGTGTGTGAATCAATGTGCGAAGTAGTCTGCCTGGACTGTCTATGTCTCTCTCCCAAAGGAGGAGGAGATGTAGAAGGCAGAAGTCTTGCTGAACAATGAGAATGGCGAGGAGCCGCACCCAAATCCACAATGAATCAAAAAATAGAAAAGACTCTCTATTTACACAAACCCTAGGCAAGCTATTGTGCACAGAGAAATCACCAATAAAATCTAAAGCCAAATGCAAGCAATCAAGGGTAGGATAAGTGATCTCCTGAATGAAGAAAGTATGTCTCACCTAGGAGAGGCTTGAGACTCCCATACACAACAAGCGGAGGTATGTAACCAATTATTGTGGCCCTCAGCTTCAATGCTTAAAGTGATTGTGCTGTCCAACCCCAACCTGGCTAGGACACCCACAGAATAACCCCTGCAAAGTACCCCCTCGATATCTTAGGTAAGGCCACTAAGGTCACCTCAATATAATCAATGCTTAGGCGGACAGTCGCAGGTGGGATTGACCGTATGGGCAGTGTAGCAAAGCCCAAAACTCTCGAAAGAGCCCTCAGATACGAATACAATCCTAGAAATATCTCCGGTGCTACTCAATTATGACTAGGGGTCATCCCAATCAACAAATGCTCACACTGCCTCATGCTTAACTCCTTTTTGAGAGGAGGATCTTGAGAAACATTGGTTATACCAAGGATTTCACACACTCACCTGGTCAGACACATACATGTAGTTGTTTAGTGATCTTGGAGAATTTACTCACAATGAACTATTCCAAGACCCTAAAACCTAATCTTGTTGGTGCACCCTATAAAAGAAAAGAGTGTAGTTCATTTTAATTAAGCGTTGATTTTAATTGGCTTTATTACTCAAAAGAGGGATATGGTCGTGCAACTAATGGTGTTATGACACAACATGAAGTAAAATGCACACCTAACAATCAATGCAAATGCATTGTGTCCATGAAAACAGGGTATGCTACTATGTGAAATGCACAATTTTTCTTCAAATAATGAATGCAAGCTTTCCTATATGAAATCCTGACTAATACTCCAAAGCAAATCTAGTGCAAGTACTATGCAAAATGAAAAATGCAATGCATGATGATAAGCAAATATTTTTGGATTTTTTGAAATAAAATGAGATACAAAAAGCAAAAGAATGGTTCTATAACCCCCAGACTCTACAAGCACACTCAAATAGCACTCCAGCAAAGAACTAAGGTAAAATAAATCTAATGCACTAATCCCAAATAAAAAATTGAAAATTCCATGACAAGAACCTTCTTAAAAAAAAATTTACCCTAAAAAAAATGTCTCTGGTCAAAAACAGAGGTATAAACAGACTCAGGCAGTGTCAAAGGAGACTCAACAATCATCAAACTTCACCCAGCAACCATTTAACTTCCACTAAAAGGAAAAACTAAGGGCATACACGACTGTTTGCAGTAAACCCGCGTGTATACACGGAAATCGCAGAGAAACCCGCATGTATACGCGACTGTGAGTTAAAAACTCATGTACAAGAAGAAAGGTGCATAAAAATCAAGGAAAACAGACAAGATGAGACAAACTTCACACCAATTAGACACTGCCAGGCAAACATGCCCACAGACCCAACACAGAAACAAGAGAGAAAGAGCAATTCAAAGTCATTGAATGCCGATAGAAAAACCCCCAAAGGACAACTATTAGGAACTACCCAACGGAGTCGCCAATTCTGTTACGGAGAAAAATTCCTATGTCTTGGGGTACCACAACAGATAGCTTGACTCCAGAAATCAATCCTTTCCAATATGCAATAGAAATTAAATGTCCAACACTAAAGGATCATACCCCATACCTTATTCCAGACGATTGAAGTAGATCCCCATTGAGCTTTCCAACTTCAGCTTGAATTGACAAATTACTTCCTCAACAACAAGTAAACAATACAAGCATACTATATATCATCGTGTTAGATCTATTCTAGCATATATAATCAACAATGTATAAGCATTTGAAATCATCCCATGGATAAAATATTCATTCAAACACACATTATTGGACAGGAAAAGATATTTCTATTAATATAAATTAGAGATTACAATAGATACAACCTCTATTGGCACATCTGCAAATCATAGAAACAAAATCCCCCACTTGGGCCTCCACCACCTCAATCCTCCATCTCTCGATAGCAAGCTCACAAGCAAAAGGCAAGCTTGGGAAGAACACAAAAGTGCTCCAAGGGACAAAGGGATGTAGACACAAGCATAAGTTCTGGCAACAATGGACTATAGTTTCTTTGCTCTAAATTCTCTCATATGCCTTGTATGTACCATAGAGTTGCTTATATAGCTTTTCAAAGGGGTAATGAAAGGTCGAATCCAAGCGATCTCAAGGCATAGGGAAGGCCAGGAGTCAAGTGAGTCAGATCCATGTCAAGGAAAACTCCAAAAGGATTTGGATTTTGTACACATCCTGATGTACGTGGTTTTAGGGGTCAAACCCGCATATATACGAGATTAAGGGTTTAAAAGTCACATGTATCATTTTTCACATGTTTTTAGGGATGGTCAAGGAAACATCAAAGGACAAAAAATGGTCCACGGGGTCTAAGGAGTCTGCAGAGGGATAGGGGAAGACCATACAAAGTGTGATTCACTTGGAGTGGTAAAATCAGCTATAACACTTAGTCAATTTGGACCATTCTTTGTTCCCTATTATTTTTCCTTTCTTGAATTGCTAATATAAATGATCAAATATGCTTACAAGTCCAAAAACATGGACAACATGTATTTTTGGTTGAAAATGTTAGGTTCATTATTGTCAGTTTTGAATTATTTTTATTGTAACACAAGCGTTGTCTACATAATAGATACATTTTTCACATCTAATTAGCTTGTAGATAACCTGGACATGGGTGCATGCAATTTCAACATGGCCATGGGGGATGCTGACAAGGCCACACCCCCCCCCACCCCACGTGACGTCACGATGCCTTCAATACTTGGCTACGTGCCTTTATTTGAGGTCAGGACATGACCCATTCCAAGACTGTCAATGGGACTCGACCATCAACTCAATGCAAGGTAGTTTAATGTGTCAACCTATTGTATTGGCCAACATGCCCACAACTATTATCTCCACCTCCACCTCCAGACAGGCAATTTTTCCCAAACGCTCCAATGGCTCTTCCTTCTGATGCTCCCCGCCTTCACCACCCTCTATATTTTTTCTCTCGGATCTAATTTTACGATTCCTCTCTTCCATTCCACCATGTAAAGAAGGCAATGTGGCACTCCATGCCGTGGCCGTCAGGGTAGAGGTTCCCAGTCAGAACACCAAATTCCTCTCTCAGCACAGGCAAGTGGGGAATGTTTTGACATTGAAATCCCTGATGCAATTCGGCTAATGGTAAATGAATGGGATGATGAGTTATTCAGAGCTTCCAATAAGGTAGGACAAACCCTATAACAAAGGAGAAATTATCGGGTCATCAAGAATCTCCTCATCCGCCTTATTCTCCATTTTCACTCCTATTTGTGCCAGAAATTGTTTCCAAGTCTACAAATAAACAAGCCAACACAATCTCAAATATTCAAACAAACAAACTAGGTTTTAGGATTTCTGAAAGGTTTTCTTTTTTGTAAAGTTTGGTGACTGAAGGGAATACATTCATGAGCCAAATAAGAACTGAATCATAATCAAAGAGGAACAGAGATGCATAATATAATTACCAATATCCAACAGAACAAGACATTGAAGTTCATTCACAATTAACAAGCACTACCAGCTTACAAACCATAAACCAGTAATGAATTTATCAATCATGTAACTAAACAAGTTAAAAATGAAGCCAAAACACAGACTGAAGGGTTGAAAGGATCATATATTTCATAATTCTATTCAGCAAATACACATGAGAGTTATAATACTTAGCTCATAAACAAGTCACAGACCTCCTTAAGCCAACCAAAAATTGAACCCCCTGTTCTCTTTTTCATCTACCTAAATACTGTTTCTCAAAAGAAATCAGTTAGGGTCTAAACCCTAATTGTCTTCTGCCTACTCATCGATGGGATAATGTCAAATTATAATTTACAAAATAAAGTATTTCTTCAAAAACATAACAAACAACTGACTAACTAAAGTATTTCTCAAAAGACATAACAAATAACTGACTAACTAACAAAACTCAAAGATCTTTAGCAGCCTCAGCTAGTAAGGCTATTCCATCCAATGCTTGAGCCTTTTTCTTTGCTCTTTGTTGTTCAGCTTCCATCTTTCTCAATCTTTTAGTCAGTTCTTTATTCTATTGTTGTAGGCTTTTGACAGTCTTCTTCAATTCTGCACATTGCAAATCTATGGTTCTCTTCCTCTTCAGGGCCTCCTTGGACACTGCAGTAAGCTCTTGATAATGATCATTTACTTCTTGCAAATCCCCCCTGATCCTTCTGCTTGCTAGGATCAAGCCATCATTTACTTCCTGCATGTAATCCATTTGATGCTTATATTGTTTGATAGTATTTTGCATATTCTGATTTTCTGAGTCAAAAGCTTTCCCTGTTGTGGTATCCTGTATCTCACTGGGAAACCATGGTATATCTAACTTTCTGAAAATGTCTTCATCCTCCTATAGCAGCTTTGTAGAAACACTAGGAACACTTGGAAATTCTTGAGTGTTTGTTTTATCAGGTTCATTTTCATCCATTAGCATCTTATTTTTTGAATAAGAGGCATCCAATTCTTCTTTCTGCTGCTCCTTCACCATTTCATCTCTTAATTCCAGAAACACGGCTGCTAATTTAGTTTGGGTGAGGCTAGACTCTTCTAATGTCTTCAAAGGTTTCTTTCATTTACTTTTACCTTTGCTAGATTCTAGGCTTTCCTCTGAAGAAGAGGTATTGATCATGGTGACCTCTGTTGTGTTCAATTTAGGGTTTAGAATCTTTTTCATATTTAGCCTCAGTTTATTTTTAGGTCTGGTTTTTGGCCTCCATTCTGAGGCAAGTTCTTTCACCATCTTCAAAGTTCTTTCTTGATGTCTAACTATGGCTAACTCCATTGCTTTAACTTTGGTCTTCTTTTTCTTTGACCTCTCTGCTTTATTCTCTTGACTGTAGCATTCTCTGTGTGTGTCGACCCTAGACTCAACATGAACTGTTAACTCATCTCCTTCTAGCAAATAACCTTCATCTTCAGATCAAATAGTGATAGGGATTCTTTGTTGGACTTTGTCCTCCTCTTCCTTCATTGCAACCTTCTCTATGACAACAATTTTCTCATTTATGAGAGTTTCTGTTGGTGCCGTATTTTGCACAGGCTAATCTTCTTCTTTTATAAATAGTGAACCTTTGCCCTTATTAAGAGCTGAAGGCTGCTGATGTTCATAGTCTTACTTTGAATGCTTTGTCTCTTCTTCAAGTTTAACTTCCTTTTTATCTTCAGATTTAACTTTCTGCCCTAGTTTTCTGACTAGGGTTTCCCCCTTGTCCACATGTTTTTTGGTTGGCTGCTCTTCCTCCTTAACTTGGAAACCAGACCAGAAGAGGAAATAATCCCATGTTTTTCCTTCCTTTTGCAGGACAGTACTGATGATCAATTTGATCAATCCATGATGGAAAATGGACTATGTAGTGTGATTCTGATGCTCCTTAACCCTACTTGACATCTTCTGCAAACTTTTAAACAAGAAGAAAGGAAGACTCATCCTGGATTCACCAGCAAGGTGCTGTAAGAACCTGAAATGATACTTGTATACAAAAGCATATCTCCCCTCATAGGTGATGTAGCTTTGTAAGACATTGATGGGATCCACCCATTCATCTCTAAAATTCTGGATTAATACTCCTTTGCTCCAGTCTGGAGTAATTCTAGGTAAAAGGTACCTTTGGGCATTAAAGGTGAAAGGCAATGTTTTGAACCACATTTCACCTTCATTTCTGACTCCTATAGCTTCAGCAACTAGCTCCATAGTCAACTTAAACTTTAGAGTATCAAATACTACCATGTCTTGATTATAGCATTGGGAAAATTTATAAGAGACCTCAGTGTTATAGCCATCGATCTTCTTGAAGAAATCCAACCAACCAGCATTCTGAAAAAGCTCTGCACAACCTAGAAAGTCAATCCATTTCAGCTCAGTGGGCTCAGCCCTGTTGGTCTTGCCACTTTTTCCCATCTATTTTCAATGGTTGAAACCTGTGTAATTTTAAAGCCCTCTGAATGACCGAACAACTCCTTTTTTCTCCTGAAGCTTCTAAGGTTTTTATAGTCAGCTTTCTTCGATTCTCCTTGACTGTTTTCTCTTTATTTTTTAAAAAGTCTATTTTTGTTTTCAATGCAGGACAAGCTTTACATCAGGCTTGAGTAATTTAGGTCAACAGAGTGCTACAAACTCTTCAATACAACTGCTACTGAAAATAACTACCATCTCAGATATTCATTTTGATGCTAGACCCTCTCTAGAATGTATGAAGACATCTGTGTGTTATGGTTCTGCACAAATAGTACCCTTGACTCCTTTTAATGCCACTTATGAGCTATCCCTTTGCAAAAATATTTTGCATTAGTGCTCTCAAATGCCTACTTCTTAGATCAACTTATGATTGTTTATCTAGTGGATGGAAAAATATGACAGCAATCTTATGTCTGCTCACTTTCTGGTCCAACTTGTATTTAGCACCAAAACCAGTCAACTTCTAGCACCTAATCAGACTAGGTTTTCATGCAATTCACATGCTCAGCTTACTCATTGCATTTCTTGTAGGTAACTAGTTAATCTGTGTAACCCTAGTCACCACAAACTGTATAGATCTTCACCCTACCATATTTTCAGGTTTTGAGAGGGTAATTGTTCAATGCAACTGCTACCTTTCAACTTTTCGCTTTCATAGCATCTAAAAACCTCTTTGACTGATATCTCTTCGAAAGGAGTTGGTTAAAAGCATAAATTTATGTTTTTCCCAATCAATTTTGACCTAAGCAGTTTTAATGGAAAAACCCCAATTTAGCTGCCA
Organism: Pseudotsuga menziesii; assembly: GCA_001517045.1. NCBI lineage: Eukaryota > Viridiplantae > Streptophyta > Pinopsida > Pinales > Pinaceae > Pseudotsuga > Pseudotsuga menziesii. The sequence goes on along the minus strand of LPNX011110255.1, from coordinate 351,060 downwards.
CGATTAGGTTTACGTGGAATACCTCATTTTTGACCTACAGTAGATGTTTAAAATCGATCCTTGAACTATCTGACCGTCGAAATTAACTATCCAAGTGTCTTCAGGTCTTCAATTTGCTTCCAGCCGGCACATTGAGAAAGCCCTAACTTCCCTGTGTAGCTGCAAATTCTGGATTTCAAGCAGCTGTCTTCATTCCACTTCGCCTCCAACTTCGTAATGCCTCTGTGGAGCACCTCTTTCACTTCAATCTAGGCTCATTTGTCTACCTGTCACAATTCGCCCAACTCTAACTAATGATTCGCCATGATCTCCTTCATGCTGTAAAACGCACCTATTTACATGATCATTACTGAAGAAACTCGTATCAAAACCCTTTAAGCATGTGATTAGTCATCTAAAAACCAAAATCGTGGGAGAAATTTGCTTAAAAACCGGCGATTTCGGCACTCGCGATATTCTTGTAGCGCCGCAGTGTAAACTTTTCGTCGTTGCACTACAATAATATTTCAAATTCAATTTTGGCGTTGTTTTAGTCATTATTTCCACTTTGAATGAACTTTAAGTGATAAACTATGATCATGATGTCGTTTGTGAACTAATTAATCCATATAATGTCCTAAAAAACCCTTCAGGACCTAAGGAAACAAACCATAATGAAAATCTAAAGCAAAAAATCAAAATTTCATTTAAAACCAAAAAAAAATTGCCTAAAGAAAGCAAATGAGAAAATTTAAACATATGAGCAAACCTAAAATAAAAAATCACAATCCAACTATAAAATTGAAGAAAACAAGTTCATGACTTAACATCTGGCTCCAGCTGCGGGATGAAGTCCTTCTTGTGATGCTTCAAGAACCTGTAGACCAGTGCCTTCTTTCTGCTACCTACTTGTCTGCAAAATTTCCATTGGGTTATGGAGTCTTTATTATGCTTCACTCACACCGGTATATACAATGAAAAGTGAATATCTCCTCAAAGACTATAAAAATGCTTGAGGAATCGTCCATTGACAGGACTTGACAATTCCTCACCCTCCAAAGATCGCAGGACAAAAGTGTTATTCTCTAAAATCTTAGACACTAGGAAAGGGCCAAACCAGAGGTTGTCAAATTTACCATGTTTCCCTTTTTGCTCTTTCCTGGCATCCCACCTCAAAACCATATCACCAACTGAGAAAGTGTTATCTTTGATTTTCTTGTCAAATCTTCTTTTGATATTCAATCTGTACAACTGTGCACTTTCTTCCACCTTTTCCCTGTTCTGCTGTAACTCTATCATCTCATAAATCCTCCTCTGCATATCATTTGGTTCCTCCTGGAAATTCTGAGGAAACTTCAAAACTGGGATTCCCAATTGAACAGGAAAAACTGCATCTGTACCATAAACTAACTGGAAGGGAGAAGTTCCAATTGCTTGTTTTACTGTTATCCTATCAACCCACAATGCATATTTTAGCATTGAATCCCATGATCTCTTGTTATGCTTGAGAAAATTTCTGATACTCTGAATGATATTCTTATTTGAGGACTCAACCAAACCATTACCCTGGGGATAGTAAGGAGTTGAATGTTTTAGCAAAATACCATTTTTTTCACAAAAGGCTTCCATTGCCTTGGACTTAAAAGCCTTTTCATTATCTGTTATTAATTTCTGAGGATAGGCAAACCTACTAAGGATATTCTCCTCAATGAATTCCATGATTGCTTTGTTTGTGGCATTCCTTGTAGGGATGGATTCCACCCATTTGGTAAAGAATTCTGTTGCAGTTAGAATCCACCTGTGTTGTCCTGAGGAAGCTGGATTTATTTCCCCTATAAAATCCAGACCCCATTGCTGGAAAGGAGCACTTACTGCAATAGGTTTTAGGGGCAATGACAGCAATTTTTGTTTGCCAGCAAAATTTTGACAAGGGATACAGGCTCTTACCTGCTAATAAACATCTGCAAACAAAGAGGGCCAATAATATCCAGCTCTTAAAATCTTATATGCTGTTGTATTCCAGTACTTATGCCCTCCACAAGCACCCTCATGAGATTCAGAAATTACTCCTTCAATTTCAGATTTGTCCAAACATCTAAGTAGAATACCACCTGGGTCCTTCCAGAATAACTACTCTTCTACTAGACAATACTTAGTAGCTTTAAGATTTAAGGATCTAGCAGCTTTCCTATCTAAATGCTCAGGACATTGCAAAAAAAAAAGAAAATATACAATGTCTGCATACCATGTTGATGATGAATAATAGTCCATGATCTTCTCTTTTTCTAGTACTGCTTGATCTTCTTCCTGAGCTAATTCTTCAACCATGACATGCAATCCTAGATCCTGACAATTTGATTCAGCCAGCAGCTTGGCTAAACCTTGACCCTTGACAAGTTTGGTAGGTCTAATCTCTACATCATACTCCATGATTTTAGCAATCCACCTTCCTCTTTTCCCTTCACTATCAGGCTGTGTCAAAACATCTTTTACAGCAGCATTAGGCACAAATGAAATAACTTTAGAATGCAAAACATAAATTCTGAAAAACTTTAGAGCTTTTACCAGAGCATAGGCCTGTTTTTCTAAAATACTGTATTTAAGTTCAGAATCCCTGAGAGTTTTGCTGAAGAATGCAATAGGCTGCTCCAGTCCTTCCTTATTCTTCTGGAACAGAATAGCTACTATTGTATCCTCTGATGCAAATGAGAATGTAAGAAATTATCTGGTGAAATATGGGCTTACTAATACAGGAGCTTCAATAAGAGCCATTTTGATCTTCTCAAATGCATTCTTTGCCTCAATGGTCCACTTGACTTCCTGATCCTTTTTAAGCATGATCGTGATCTGTTTGATAGTCTCAGCAAAGTTTGGTATAAACCAACGCAGAAAATTGATTTTACCAATGAAAGATTGGACATCCTTTTTACTCCTCGGTAAACTTATCTTCAATATAGCCTTTACCCTTTAAGGATCAATTCTTATGCCATCAGCAGACACTAAATGACCAAGCAATTTACCTTCCTGTACAGCAAAGTGTGACTTCTTTGGATTCAAGGACAATCCAAATTTTCTACATTTCAAGAAAGTTTGCTTCAAATGTTTTAAATGTTCATCATTTGATTGTGAGAAAATAGTAATATCATCCAAATAGATTACCACAAACTTATCCTTTTCTCCGACAAAAGCAATATCCATAGCCCTCTGGAAGGTTGCTCCAGCATTCATTAACCCAAAGGGCATCTTGTCATACATAAAATTTCCCCAGGGAGTTGTAAAGGTTGTCTTCTCCTTATCATCAATATGCATATAGATATGATTGTACCCTAAGAAACCATCAACCATTGAGATCCTCTATGCCCCAACTACTTTCTGCAATATTTGCTCAATTTTAGGCAGAGGATAGTTATCTTTTAAAGAAGATCTGTTCAAATTTATGAAGTCAACACACAACCTGATTTCCCCATTCTTTTTCCTAACAAGAAATAGATTAGCCACCCATGAAGAATACCTGAGAGGCACTATGATCTTGGCATCCAACAGCTTCTTCACTTCTTTTTCAATAACAGGAAACAAAGCTGGGTTAATCCTCCTTAATTTCTGACGAAAAGGCTTGACATTTGGTTTTAAAGGGACTTTATGCTATATGATTCCTATGTCATAAGTTCTCAATTCCTCATAAGACCATGCAAAAACATCTACATGCTCTTTTAACAGTTTAATATACCTGTTTCTTTGTTCAGCTGTAAGTGCTTTATAAATTTTTACCATTCTAGGATGTTTTGCTGAGCCAATGTTATAGTCCACTACATTCTCTTTAGAAGACTATACAACAGGTTTTAAGAATGTATCATCCTTCGAAAAAATCCTTTCCAAAGGTACCAAACCTTTTGGGATGAAATTTCTCTTTAATTCAATGATTTTATGTCCAGCTATTTCATTTTCAGCAATCTCTTCTGGCTCTTCATCCTCTTCATCTTTCTCTTGATCAATCAGGGAATTAGAAAACTCATGTGTGAGCTCTAAAAACCTTTTAATCTCAATATCATCTTCAAACACTCTCCATTGCTTTACATTATCAGGTACGGATGGCCTGTACCTCACCTCAATGGGATATCTCAACTGAGTGGTCTTGGGGATTCTGAAGTGTGTGGCAGCCAAGGCCAATGAATCTGCAGTCTTATTATGGTCTCTTGGAATATGGGTAATATTAAAAGCTACAAAATAATTTTCAAGCATATCCCATACCTCATTTCGATAGACTTTCAGCAAACCTTGCTTTACTTGATAGTTGCTCTTCACCTGCTGAACAACTAACTCAGAGTCGCCAAATGCAGCAATCTGCTCAATGCCCAAATATTTAGCAGCCTTTAATCCTAACAGAAAAGCTTCATATTCAGCAGTATTGTTTGTAGTAATAAACTCTAATTTATACATCAGCTTTACTATTTCACCTCCAGGGGATATGAGAAGAACCCCTGCACCTGCACCTTCTTTACAAGAGGAACCATCAAAGTATAATTGCCACAGCTCATCCTCCTATTCTTTGCTGCATTTTACTAGCTGTTCTTTCTCAACTTGTAACAAACCAGAAGTATTATCATCATCACTAAAATGTAACATGCAAGTACCCAGGTCTTTATCTACAGCATACAGTGGGTGATTGGTAGGGTTCTTATCATCTGTCACAATGTAGGCAAACTGAAGCTCTCTATATAGCCTTCTATTTTCTCCTCCAAACACAAGGATAGTAACATATGATAAATCCATTTGTAAGGTCCCACCAACCTTCTTTTCCCAAGACCTAGAGAGAAGTAATCCAAACTTCGGTCTAATATCAGCTACCACCACATCCATGATCACACTTTTCATGGGTAACTGAGCTAAACTGACAACCATGTCCTTTATTACACCTAAACACTTCACTGCTTAGGAATCAAATGCATACAGATCATGATAGGGTTTAGTGATACTCAGACCCAAAGCCTCCATAACAGCCTTTGGCATCAAATTGTGTGAGGCTCCTGAATCTAACAAGCAATTATGTATCATTTGTTCATGGACTATCATAGTGATATAGAATGGAGGTGAAGCACCTGCTTCATTTTCAGTCTTTTCAGCCAAGGCTGATCCAATGAAAATCCTGGGGTTTTCTTCTTGCAAATTTATTGTGTCAGAAATAGGCTGATTGCTTGTTGAATTAAGCATTTTAAGGACTGATTTCTTGTAAGAAGGGTTTTTTATCAATTCAGTTAAAGGTACAGGAATCTTTAACTTGCCTAATTCATTTTCTAGGCTGAAATTCTGAACAGTTCTACTTACCTCTTCAACCTCTGTATTCTTCTTTTGTTTTTCTGAAACTTGTTTTTTCTCTGTCATAGGATCAGATGCCTGTTTATCAGGGACAACTGCCTTCTTCTTCAGGGCTTGTACCACCTTTTTTGGACCTGATATCAGATTTACAGTCTTCTTGAGTTCATTTTGACAGACATCAGCAGTTACAACAGTCATTTTCAAACCCAAATCATATTTTGTTTCGAACATATCAGCATCATAGCATTCTGCATTTAGAAACTCCTCTTCAGTGACGAAACCTCTAGACAATCTTTCTCCAAAATGGTTCATATCTTGGTCAGTATCTTCAAATATTACTTCATCATCAACCTCTTCTTCATCGGCAACATTGTTCTGAAGAGGTGGTTGCACTCTTTGGTCCTCATTTTCTCTTCTTTCCCGCTGAATATCATTATTCCTGCGTTCTCTAGGCATGAAATGGGGAGCAAATTGCCTTCTGAGCTGGTTCTGATTATTAGGATTTCGTTCACCCTCTGGAGCAGGCTTGCTGGAATTTTTCTCCAGCTCTAATTTGTTCAATTTTGCAGTTAGAATATTCACCAACTTAGCCATTTCATCAATTTTCCCTTCAGCAGAATGAGAAGCTGAACCTCCTGGAGCTGCTTCCTTTTTTCCTTTTCTGTCATAAAGCTGTTGAGCTATTTCTTTCTTTAATCTATTAGAAGCCAGTATGTTAGATTCTACCTCCAATGTTGTATCTTGCATATTCAGTAAAGAGATAGGTCTCCTTTCTCTCAGTAATAAGGAAAATTCATGATCGAAAGAATTTGCATACGTAAGTTTAGCAGAATTTTCAGTAGGCTTTATTTCTGCAGGAATCCTACTATACATCTTGTTAAACCTCTTTGAAAAATATGCAATAGTTTCATCCTTTTTCCTCCTAAGAGCACCAAACTCAGTTATGTAGTATGTATGGTCTTTAGTGTCACCCCATTGTCTCATGAAGAGATCACGAAGTTCTTCAATGATAGTGATTGAGTTAGCGGGAAACTCTCTGAACCATTTCCTTACATCACCATCAAGGCTTTGAACAAACATTCTCATCCATACATCCTTAGCCTTAATGTTTTTGTTATCAGCATAACTAAGGAAAGCTTCCCAATGTTCTTCAGCTATGGTTTCCCCCTGTCCATTAAACCTAGGAAGATATTTTTGATAGTCACCCCCAGGCAGTGCATTTAAAGGCTGAGGCAAGACCATTGGTGCATATCTGGTTGCAACCATCCAATCCATCATATCTATGGGCTGATTTTGGGCTACCATTTTTGGACTGACTAATTTGGATGATGAAGAAGTTTGACTGGAACTTGGTTGAAAGGGGTTTTTACCTAATTTCAGTTGAAAAAGAGGTATCTTACCAGGAGAGGAAATTTTGGCTTTTCTGAAGGATTGAGGATTAGTAAAAACTTGGAAACTGCTATCAGGAATAATAGGCTTTAACCAAGGTGAGGTTTCTTCTTCTTTTCTTAGTAAAGTTGAATGTGATGAACCACCCAACTGGTCAGGGTCACACAGGGCTGGTAAAGATTGAGACCTTATAATTTTCCTTGTTGTCTTTAATATCTGTTCAGGGTCTATAACACCCAACTGCAATGGTGAAGTAGGCCTGTTCCTGGTTCCAACTCCTCTAGTAGCCACTATGTCAAACTTGGTGAAAAATAGCCTTAAAGATATGCTAGTTTAAGTTCACCTCTTAAAACCAGTAAAATGATAAGTATCCCAAGGAAACATTTGTTTTCAACTTCGTTCCCCGGCAGCGGGGCCAAAGATGTTTGTGCCATAAATTGTTTCCAAGGCTACAAAGAAACAAGCCAACACAATCTCAAATATTCAAACAAACAAACTAGGTTTTAGGATTTCTGAAAGGTTTTCTTGGTGGTAAAGTTTGGTGACTGAAGGGAATACATTCATGAGCCAAATAAGAACTGAATCATAAGCAAAGAGGAACAGAGATGCATAATATAATTACCAATATCCAACAGAACATGACATTGAAGTTCATTCACAATTAACAAGCACTACCAACTTACAAACCATAAACCAACAATGAATTTATCAATCATGTAACTAAACAAGTTAAAAATGAAGCCAAAACATAGACTGAAGGGTTGAAAGGATCATATATTTCATAATTCTATTCAGAAAATACACATGAGAGTTATAATACTTAGCTCATAAACAAGTCACAGACCTCCTTAAGCCAACCAAAAATCGAACCCCCTGTTCTCTTTTTCATCTACCTAAATACTGTTTCTCAAAAGAAATCATTTAGGGTCTAAACCCTAACTGTCTTCTTCCTACTCATCGATGGGATAATGTCAAATTATAATTTAGAAAATAAATTATTTCTTCAAAAACATAACAAACAACTGACTAACTAAAGTATTTCTCAAAAGACATAACAAATAACTGACTAACTAACAAAACTCAAAGATCTTTAGCAGCCTCAACTAGTAAGGCTATTCCATCCAATGCTTGAGCCATTTTCTTTGCTGTTGGGATTAGGGAAGACCTAGGTATTATACCATTGATTTCACACCAACAAAAGACCCATAGTGTTGGCCCTTTCGGCAACAACCTGTGAATAGGTTGTTGTCTCACCCGAAACAGCTATGGGGTGCCACAGAATCAGGTTTCTGCAAGCAGAAGAGGGATGTTACTGTACCTTTGGCCTTTAACAAATAATACTTATACAATACAAAGATTTGACATTCACTTATATAGCTTCGTAGTTAGATAAACAAATAGTGTCTTGCTTAACCCTTAACTGGGAATTCACAGCGAAGTTAGTATTTAGCAGTGATCTTACTTATCAGTTATCTACTTATTAATGCATAAAAGAACATAACAGAAACAACACAAAAGAACCACAACACAAGATATAACATGGTTCACCCCCAGTTTACGAGCTATGTCCACAGAACTGTGTTTTATTCAACTTTTTACAAAAACCATAGTTCTGATCTGCGCACTCAGCTGCAGATCCCTTCAATTCCTCAAAGTTGTGCACTTAGCTACAGATCTCTTTGCACATAGCTGCAGATCTTCTTAATCACCCTAAAACCCTCTGCACACACAGCTACAGAGGTCATCCACGCGCACAACTGGGACTTAACCTTTCTTACCAAAATAGGCCTTAGCTTCGCATCAAATATTTTTACATCAAAAGCCTAACCTGACTCCTTTACAAGAGTGCCTATTTATACAAGTACACTTATTACAAAACCATGGACTTAAACCATGGGCACCCCAAAACCATAAACCCTGGGCTTAAACCATGGGTTAATTACAAAAAGAGGGCTTTGACTCAACCTCGACACCCCTAAGACTATTTTGAGTCACAACTCCGCTTACAGGCTTTCACAAAAACAGTGGAGTTACCAAAACTAAGGGCCGTCAAGGTACACACCCGAACAGGCCCCTAAGACTCACTAGTGTCCCGTCCTGGGACACTCTGCTACTTTTCTAGTGGTAGAATCGTATTGGCGAAGATAGTGCACTGCTTTCTGAGGCCATACATGTTGTCGTCGGCTGCTTTCTCCTTCTTTATGGTCTCCTTCCGCATTCTATCGGGCTCTGTATTCATCTGCATCTCTATATATTTATGATGGTCATGGGACTCATTGGGCCTTCTAAATCCATCAGTGACCCCATCCTACGAACTGCCTCCCGTTCCTATCCTATCGAACATTTGACCATCCGCAAATTTGGGTCCTTAATAGGCGGTTCCCCTGTGATTGTATGCCAATGTAATTTTGCATAATACAAACAGCATGCCTCCATTTTGCTGAGCCAGGAGGATACATCTCGAGGTCCTCCGTGGTCTTTCCTAAGGGCTTGTACCTTTCTTCGTTCTGCTTAGAGTGAACTTCTACCTTAAATTTCTTTCTAGTTGATCGTGTCTGCATTGGCTACTTCGGCGTTGGGAACATCTCCTCGCAAGGTGGATTGCTCATAAGGTTTTACAGACCTCTCTCCCCGAACTCTCGCAACAATTCCTATACTTCGCGATCATTCGACATGGTGCTAACTGTAAACTCAAAGAAATGTGTAATACAAGAGTTGCAGGCCTATGTGGCTTCTTATAGAATCCCACGATAAAATATATCATCATGTTGCATTAATGACACCAAATCTAATGGAGCGGCGGTAAATCCTGTACACACAGTGCTATATTTTCCCAAGATCTCATCATTACAGGAAATTCACGTGCCGACGCCGCCAAGTATAGTTTGTCCCATCAGTCACATTTTAGGCTGCGACATACCTTTCCTCTTCAACATAACCACTAACTTCAGCTTCACCTCAATGAGTACCTTCGACACACTATTGACCTTCGACCCAATCTGACCCAAGCTGCAACCAAACGTCAACCTTCGAACTTTGACAGTCTTCCATATTACGTAACTTTGAGAACAACTTCATTATAGTCTAGTACCCAATTTTAACTATTCTTGGTACTTAGACTCTCCTGCTTGTTGTTACTTCTGATTAGGGGGTCCAGGCTTGTCCTTGTACTTCTTTAATCTACTTCCATTCACCATGGAAGGTAAAATTTCTCCATTCAATTTAGTTAATTGGACTGCGCCACCATCGGTAACTCTCTGCACTATGTATGGTCCTTTCCAATGGGTCTTGAACTTACCTGGGAATTTCATGAATTTACTGTCATATAAGAGCACAAGATCACCATTCTGGAACTGCTTCTTCTTAATGTGTCTATCATGCCATGCTTTTTCTCTAGCTTTCTGTACTTGCTACTGGAATCCTGCAATGAATCTATCTTCTTCAAGTTCTAGTATCCTTGCCATCCTTTCTTTTATTATAGCTGGGTCATCCATCTCTGTGAAAGTAGATATTCTGAGGCTAGGAACAATGTACTCCATGGGCATGACAGCTTCTTGTCCATAGACCAACCTAAAAGGTGTATGGCCTGTCAACTTCTTACAGGTGGTTCTATAATCCCATAGTACTACTGGAATTCTAAGGTCCCAATCATTTATGTTAACATTGTAAACCTTCGTCGGAGCATGTTCAAGGATCTTGTTAAAGGCTTCGACAGTTCCATTTGCTTGAGGATGATAAGTAGTACTCTTCTGATGGTATACTTGAAATTCTTCAGTCAATACTTCAATAGTATTATTTAGGAAATGTGATCCTTGATCACTCAGAAGAATTCTAGGACACCCAAATCTTGACAAGATGTTATCGAAGATGAACTTCGCAGCTGTAGCAGTGCTACAGTTCCTGACTGGTTGAGCTTCGGCCCAACGAGTAAGTTAGTCAGTTGCTGTAATAATATATCTTGCTCTGGATTTCTTCGCAGGGGGATTGATAGGTCCAACAAAATCAATAGCCCACTTGTCAAATGCTTGTAAATTTACCTGTGGCACCAAAGGAATCTCATCCCTCCTCGACGGTTTCCTATCCTCTGACAGATGTTGCAGCTGTGGAAATACTCTCTTGCATCCTTATGAATTGTGGGCCACCACAATCCAGCTGTCATAATCTTCTGTGCTGTAGTTTTTCCTACATAATGACCTCCTGCTGCTCCAGAATGTTCCTCAGCCAAAATTAATGGCTTTTCATGCTTTAGGACACATCTGCGCAGTATTTCATCTGGTCCCATCTTATATAGTTGTCCTGCTATCAAGGTAAAGTTAGCTGCTCTAACCACCAATTGCTTCTTCTGCTGTGTTGTCATCTCGGCAGGTGCAAACCCTGTAGACAAGTACTGAACAATATCCTGAAAATAGTCATCAACCATCTGGATGGCAAACAACTGGGCATCAGGAAGACCTTCATCCAAACTAGTGGGTTCTTCTCCTGACTAGAGCCTTGACAAGTGATCAGGCCCTAGGTTAAGTCACCCAGGCTTAACTATGATCTCAAAGTCATATTCCTGAAACAGAATCAACCATTTGCATATCCTTCCACCTAACATGGGATTGTTAACCAAATAATTCAAAGCAGAGTGGTCAGTGAACATCTTAAAATGAGATCCTAACCGATAATGTCAAAACTTCTGCAATCCAAAAACCATAGCTAGACCTTCTCGTTCTGTCGTAGTATAATTCTTTTTAGTTGTGGACAATTTTCTACTTGCAAAAGAAATAGGGTGATCAATATTACCTTCACCTGACTGAGCCAATACTATTCCCAGAGCAATGGAGGATGCATCAACATGCACATGAAACTCCTTATTCCAGTCAGGGAATACTAGGATAGGGGCAGTTACCATCTTTTCCTTCAAAATATCCAAGCTTTCTTGACACTCAGGTGTCCATTCAAACTTAATATCTTTCTTCAACTGCTTTTCCATAGGGGCTGTAATCTGAGCATATCCTTTAATGAATTTCCTGTAATATCCAGTATGACCAAGCGTAGTGCGAAGTTTCTTAACAGACTTCAGAGGTGGCAAGTTCACAATAGCTATCTTCGCAAGATCCATCATCAAGCCTTGCTTACATACAATATGACCTAGCAAAATTTCGAAAGGTGCACAAAAGATACACTTTTTCAAGTTCAAGGAAATCTGATGCTGTCTACACTTGTCCAGCATAAGTCATAAACTAGCTATATGGTCTTTTAGTAACCCAAATATAGTCCAGTCATCAAAATAAACTTCTAAGAATTTATGTATAAATTCCTTAAATGTAGAGATGACTACTCTAGAAAACATAGCAGGTGCATTCTTCAATCCAAAAGGCATAACTGTATACTGAAAAGATCCCATCTCTGTGGTGAAGGTTGTCTTATGTCGATCTTCTGGAGAAATTTTGATCTGATGGTAACTGGAAAATCCATCAGTAAAAGAATACACTTCTTGACCTCCAACATTGTCTAAAACTTCATCTATAAAGGGAGTAGGGAAAGGATTATGTAAACAAGCATCATTCAGCTTCCTCAGATCAACACAGATTCTGATTTCTCCCTTGGTCTTATTTTCTTGCACCACCATAGGACTGACCCATTCAGATTCTTCAATAGGATCAATGATTCCTGCAGCAAGCATCTTATCTAGCTCCAGCCTGACTTTTTCTTTATACTTGGGGTTCAGCCTATGAGGGCGCTGTTTCACAGGCTTCGCATCAGGTTTCAAAGGGAATTTTATCATTCCTATATCACCAAGGATACCTTTCATTTCTGAGAACTTCGTCGAAAATAGGTCCTGATACTCATGGAGAAGTTGGGTCACTTTGCTCACCATCTCTTCATCCCAATAATATCCAATGGTAGCATACTTGGGTTGTTCTTCCGAGCCAATGTTTACTGTCCGCGTCTTCAGGGGCAGAGTCACTTCAGGTGCTTCGACTGCTAGTCCATGTACTTCGCAGTTCCCTTTTGACTCAGGAATGTTAATGTTGTGTGGATCATCATCCTCGTCAATTGCGAGGTTATAACATTCAACTACATTAGCTTCTTGTTCCTTCCAATCGGATTGGTACTCTGCTATTTCTTGATCATCAAACACCTTAGTATGGATCAACCTAATAGCTGCTTCTAAAGCAGGACAAACCTCATTAATAGAAAATGTCAGTACAAAACTATCAACAAGAGTATCCCAACTTACAGTACCATGGCGAAGCTCGACTTCTGCATACCAGTTCTTTGCTATAGGTTCCAGAGTATGCACAAACCTATGTACCCACTCTTCATGAGGTACACGCTTCCAGGCTTCGTAGCATTGCTCCAAATGTTCCTGAGGGCTAGTCTTACCATTAAACCTGCTTCGCACCTCCTGAGGTTGATCAATGAATATTAGGCAAAGGGACTTTTGGCACGCTTCCCAACTATGAATGTACTTTTTATGACCATTCCACCATCTTCCTGCTGTGGCTCTGAATGCTGAATCTAGAGTCTCCATTTTCTGTGAATCTGGTACTTGTTCTGAGAATTGTATAATAAAATCTATTGGGTCTGTCAAGCCATCAAAGGTAGGCAAGTCTCTTGTCTGTGAACCAAGCCATCTAAGAGACTTGGTAATTCTGGCACATCGATGTCCATGGAGTTCATAAAGTCTATTCTGCCAGTTTTCTAAGCCTTTGTCTGAATCAGTCGTGCAGGAGCTGTCACACTGCCAATCCATTATACCTTCGGCAGTAGGATCAACATAATATTATTCCTTAGCTGTGATATTGTAGATATGATCCAAAACATCCTGATCTTCATCTCCTACTGGCTCTGTGTACCTTTCTCCTTGAGAAGGGTCGAGTGGTACTATGACTCTCAAACCTTTCCCTTCAAAAGTCATCTATCTCTTCTTAAGGTTAATGACTGCAGCATTATCTATTGCCCATTCAATTCCTAGCAAGGTTGGATAGGGATTGCTATCATCAATTATCTTGATGAATTCAAAATCAGCTAAAGTGATGACTCCATCTATATCCACTGGTACACTAGGGAGTCTTCCTAGGGGCATAATCTTCTGCTGATTGGCTAATCTCAACTGTATAGGGGACCAATCAAGGGTAGGTTTTCCCATTTGTTCCCATGTCTACCTAGTGAGGACATTTACTTCTGATCCCAAGTCTAAAATGATGTCAGTCATGTCATACTCTCCTATTTGAGCATGCAATCTCATTTCTCTTCCAGTTCTTCTGACTCTATTAACAGTTCTTTCCTTACCAGATCTTCGCTGAGGCTCGCAAGAAGCAATAACTTTCTGTAACTCATTTAAAGCATTCTGATTTCTTAAGAGCTTCATACAACTCTGTAAAAATGAAGACACTGTACTTACTTTATCCGTCGAAGCTTCTTGAGACTGTGACCGCTGCTGTTGATGCTGTTGCATGGGTGCTACCGATGTGCTCGGATCAGCAAATTCTTTCTTAGCGTCCATAAATGTCTCTTTTTCTCTTCCCACATCAAATGTTGGAATTTTCCTTGGGGTCTTGCGGACCCAAGCCCCGACAGGATGTTTTTCCTTAGTTTGTATTTGTGTCATAGCTCCACTTTGGGTAACAACGTTAATGGCTGGGACAGGTCTTTGCTTGATAGAAATCATCTGAATATTTTGAGTAGAAGCGCTATTTATTTCTTGTATTTTAGCTATCAGCTGTGGGCATTGCTCAATGACATGATCTACTGCTCTGCAATATCGACATGTCGTAGTTGGGTTCCGACAATCTCGAGCTACATTTCCTGCCTGATTACAGTTATAGCAAACAACCTGGCCTTGCCCTCGTTTGGCCATACCACCATGACCACGACCCCCAAAAGTACCTCGACCTCCGCGGTAACCATACCCATAATTTCCTTGTGCATAATTTTGTACCCTATAAGCATCATAGGTATGCTCTCTCATGAGGTCAAAGCTGCGACACTCCTCTTCGTTGTGTCCCACTGACTTATAGAACTTGCAATAAGGATTCTTAGGCACCTGTATATATCGTTGCAGCAGATAGTAGTCCTCAGTTCAATGTTGACCAGTTGTTCTACAGATCTCACAATATAAAACATTAGAGTTAAATGGGTTTGGCGCACCAGTATTCGGGTAATTTCTTACCGCAGGGCACTGTTCCTTGTCATGACCCTCTATCCGACATCATGTACACTAAACCTCTTCATGAATAGACTTCCCCTTCTTCATGTCGCGAAGCTCCAAATCCATTTCTGCCAACTGCGCTTGTATTTGGGCTATGCTAGAATTATCTTCGACAGGAGTTGTTTCCAGTTTCATGGCAATCTCCAAAGCCTCTTGTTGATCAGCAACCTTCTGTTGCATGAGGGGCGTCTTGATATGTGGTAACAACACTGCAATGAACCATTCCTTATGTTGCGCTGGTCCAATAGTGAAACTAACTTGATCTAGCAGAACTTTGAACCTCTGATCAAAGTCCCAGACTGATTCTCCTCGCCTCTGTTGAATCTCTTTCAGTTCAGTGATACATTGTGACTCTAATTTAGGCTTCTTGAACTCTTTGATCATAGCTATTTTAATATCAGCCAAGACATGGTTTTGAGTGCTGGAAAACTTCATGAACCAGGTCAAAGCTCGGTCTCTAAAAGAAGTAACTAGCTGCGCTCTTCTTATATCCGGATCCGTAATGTTCTTAGCAGTCCACACATCTTTACATAAGAACCAGAACTGTTCTGGATCCTTTGATCTAGTTCCTTTGAAAACAGGGAGCTTAATATCATCATTCATGTGGGCCATAGTAGATCTAGGGGGGGTGGAGGGGGACTAGTAGTAGGTGGGGGGGAACTTACTAGGGTAGACTGACATGCGATAGGAATACTCGGGCTATGGTTACTTTCAGACTGCGATGGTTTCTCAGGGATAACAGATCTTCGCTGCGGGGTTACCAGAGGGTTTCCAACAGAAGGGGTTTCTTTGGGCTCTGAGTCTGCTGGACTTACAGGGGTATACTCTGTATTCTAACCTAGGGTATAGGATCCAAAATTTCTCCTGTACCTTTTGCCACTTCCCAGCAAACCACTTTGCTCGTCGAATTCACTTTCACTTGCAAACATAGGTTAGTAATACTAAATCTAACAGTCTGATTCAATGAGCAATATACCTTTTTCAGCCAATAGCATTTTAATTCTCAAACTAAATGAATTCAAGTACTTACCCCTTGGTCCTTTGAAAAACTACCATTCAGCTTCGCTGAAGGAAGTACTTGTGTCGATGGAAAACTCCGTCACAAATGCTTCAAGTTTTCACGTCGTCCAGAAATCAATAGCTCGAGAGATTGCGTTGTTTACCCTTTTCAATATGTTAATTCTTGCGGGGGTCTAATCAGGAAACTGACCTTCTTGGAAGTTTGTCTTTCTCTCTGTCAACCTGGATAACCACTGGTGCAATTCTATGTGGATACTACCAAAGAAAATTTCATAAACATCAGAAAAAATGTACCTTTGTAAAAATTCATCTTAACTATGATGAGGATATTTATTCTCTTGCTCAACAAATTTCAGATAAGTCTCTTCAATCCAATCACTGATTTCTTTCACGGAGGGCCTCCAAAACATATCCCTCTAGGTACGACGTAGATCCCTCTTGAGTAGATACTGAGTTCAACCGAAAACGGAACCAATTTTTTGGGCTTAGGGCAGACCCGAGTATTATACCATTGATTTCACACCAACAAAAGACCCACAGTGTTGGCCCTTTCGGGAACAACCTGCAAACAGGTTGCAGTCTCACCTAAAACAGCTATGGGGTGCCGCAGAATCAGGTTTCTGCAAGCAGAAGAGGGATGTTACTGTACCTTTGACCTTTAACAAATAATACTTATACAATACAGAGCTTTGACATTCACTTATATAGCTTCACAGTTAGATAAACAAACAGTGTCTTGCTTAACCCTTAACTGGGAATTCACAGCGAAGTTAGTATTTAGTAGTGATCTTACTTATCAGTTATCTACTTATCAATGCATAACAGAACATAACAGAAACAACACAAAAGAACCACAACACAAGATATAACATGGTTCACCCCCAGTTTAAGGGCTACGTCCACAAAATTGTGTTTTATTCAACTCTTTACAAAAACCACAGTTCTGATCTGCGCACTCAGCTGTAGATGCCTTAAATTCCTCAAAGCTGAGCACTTAGCTGCAGATATCTGCACACACAGCTACAGAGGTCATCCATGCACACAGCTGAGACTTAACCTTTCTTACCAAAATAGGCCTTAGCTTCGCATCAAATCTGTTTACATCAAAAGCCTAACCTGACTCCTTTACAAGAGTGCCTATTTATACAAGTGCACTTATTACAAAATCATGGACTTAAACCATGGGCACCTGGAAACCATAAACCCTGGGCTTAAACCATGGGTTAATTACAAAAAGAGGGCTTTGACTCAACCCCGACACCCCTAAGACTATTTTGAGTCACAACTCCGCTTACAAGCTTCCACAAAAACCGCGGAGTTACCAAAACTAAGGGCCGTCAAGGTACGCACCCCAAAATTTTCTCTTTGTTGTTCAGCTTCCATCTTTCTCAATCTTTTAGTCAGTTCTTTATTCTGCTGTTGTAGGCTTTTGACAGTCTGCTTCAATTCTGCACATTGCAAATCTGTGGTTCTCTTCCTCTTCAGGGCCTCCTTGGACACTGCAGTAAGATCTTGATAATGATCATTTACTTCTTGCAAATCCTCCTTGAGCCTTCTATTTGCTAGGATCAAGCCATCATTTACTTCCTACATGTAATCCATTTGATGCTTATATTGTTTGATAGTCTTTTGCATATTCTTCTTTTCTGAGTCAAAAGCTTTCCATGTTGTGGTATCCTGTCTCACTGGGCAACCATGGTATATCTAACTTTCTGAAAATGTCTTCATCCTCCTGTAGCAGCTTTGTAGAAACACTAGGAACACTTGGAAATTCTTGAGTGTTTGCTTTATCAGGTGCATTTTCATCCATTAGCATCTTATTTTCTAAATAAGAGGCATCCAATTCTTCTTTCTGCTGCTCCTTCACCATTTCATCTCTTAATTCAAGAAACACAGCTGATAATTTAGTTTGGGTGAGGCTATACTCTTCTAATGTCTTCAAAGGTTTCTTTCCTTTACTTTTACCTTTGCTAGATTCTAGGCTTTCCTCTGAAGAAGAGGTATTGATCATGGTGACCTTTGATATGTTCAATTTAGGGTTTAGAATCTTTTTCATATTTAGCCTCAGTTTATTTTTAGGTCTGGTTTTTGGCCTCCATTCTGAGGCAAGTTCTTTCACCATCTTCAAAGTTATTTCTTGATGTCTAACTGTGGCTAACTCCATTGCTTTAACTTTGGTCTTCTTTTTCTTTGACCTCTCTGCTTTATTCTCTTGACTGTAGAATTCTCTGTGTGTGTCGACCCTAGACTCAGCATGAACTGTTAACTCATCTCCTTCTAGCAAATAACCTTCATCTTCAGATAAAATAGTGATAGGGATTCTTTGTTGGACTTTGTCCTCCTCTTCCTTCATTGCAACCTTCTCTGTGACAACAATTTTCTCATTTATGAGAGTTTCTGCTGGTACCCTATTTTGCACAGGCTGATCTTCTTCTTTTATAAACAGTGAACCTTTGCCCTTATTAACAGCTAAAGGCTGCTGATGTTCATAGTCTTCATTTGAAGGCTCTGTCTCTTCTTCAAGTTTAACTTCCTTTTTATCTTCAGATTTAACTTTCTGCCCTAGTTTTCTGACTAGGTTTTGCCCCTTGTCCACATGTTTTTTGGTTGGCTACTCTTCCTACTTAACTTGGAAACCAGACCAGAAGAGGAAATAATCGCATTTTTTTCTTCCTTTTGCGAGATAGTACTGATGATCAATTTGATCAAGCCATGATGGAAAATGGACTGTGTAGTGTGATTCTTATGCTCCTTAACCCTAGTTGACATCTTCTGCAAACTTTTAAACAAGAATAAAGGAAGACTCATCCTGGATTCACCAACAAGGTGCTGTAAGAACCTGAAATGATACTTGTATACAAAAGCATATCTCCCCTCATAGGTGATGTAGCTTTGTAATACTTTGATGGGATCCACCCATTCATCTCTAAAATTCTGTATTAATACTCCTTTGCTCCAGTCTGGAGTAATTCCAGGTAAAAGGTACCTTTGGGCATTAAAGGTGAAAGGAAACTTTTTGAACCACATTTCACCTTCAATTCTGACTCCTATAGCTTCAGCAACTAGCTCCACAGTCAACTTAAACTTTAGAGTATCAAATACTACCATGTCCTAATTATAGCATTGGGAAAATTTATAAGAGACCTCAGTGTTATAGCCATCGATCTTCTTGAAGAAATCCAACCAACCAGCATTCTGAAAAAGCTCTGCACAACCTGGAAATTGGTCAATCCATTTCAGATCAGTGGGATCAGCCCTGTTGGTCTTGCCACTTTTTCCCATCTATTTTCAATGGCTGAAACCTGTGTAATTTTAAAGCCCTCTGAATGACCTAACAGCTCCTTTTTTCTCCTGAAGCTTCTAAGGTTTTGATAGTCATATTTCTTCGATTCTCCTTGACTTTTTTCTCTTGATTTTTTAAACAGTCTATTTTTGTTTTCAATGCAGGACAAGCTTTACATCAGGCTTGATTAATTTAGGTCAACAGAGTGCTACAAACTCTTCAATACAACTACTGCTGAAAATAACTACCATCTCAGATATTCATTTTGATGCTAGACCCTCTCTAGAATGTATGAAGACATCTGTGTGTTATGGTTATGCACAAATAGTACCCTTGAATCCTTTTAATGCCACTTATGAGCTATCCCTTTGCAAAAATATTTTGCATTAGTGCTCTCAAATGCCTGCTTCTTAGATCAACTTGTGATTGTTTATCTAGTGGATGGAAAAATATGAGAGCAATCTTATGTCTACTCACTTTGTGCTCCAACTTGTATTTAGCACCAAAACCAGTCAGCTTCTAGCACCTAATCAGACTAGGTTTTCATGCAATTCACATGCTCAGCTTACTCATTGCATTTCTGGCAGGTAACTAGTTAATATGTGTAACCTTGGTCACCACAAACTGTACAGATCTTCACCCTACCATATTTTCAGGTTTTGAGAGGGTAATTGTTCAATGCAACTTCTACCTTTCAACTTTTCGCTTGCCATAGCATCTAAAAACCTCTTTGACTGATATCTCTTTGAAAGGAGTTGGTTAAAAGCATAAATTTATGTTTTTCCCAATCAATTTTGACCTAAGCAGTTTTAATGGAAAAACCCCAATTTAGCTGCCACGATTAGGTTTACGCGGAATACCTCATTTGTGACCTACTGTAGACATTTAAAATCAATTGTTGAACTATCTAACCGTCGAAATTAACTATCCAAGTGTCTTCAGGTCTTCAATTCGCTTCTAGCTGGTGCATTGAGAAAGCCCTAACTTCCGTGTGTAACTGCAAATTCTGGATTTCAAGCAGCTGTCTTCGTTCCACTTCACCTCCAACTTCATAATGCCTCTATGGATCACCTCTTTCACTTCAATCTAGGCTCATTTGTCTAGTTGTCACAATTCGCCCAACTCTAACTAATGATTCGCCACGATCTCCTTCATGTTGTAAAACACACCTGTTTACATGATCATTACTGAAGAAACACGTATCAAAACCCTTTAAGCATGTGATTAGTCATCTAAAAACCAAAATTGTGGGAGAAATTTGCTTAAAAACCAGCGATTTCGGTGCCCGCGATATTCTTGTAGTGTCACAGTGTAAACTTTTCATCGTTGCGCTACAAGAATATTTCAAATTCAATTTTGGCCCTGTTTAAGTCATTATTTCCACTTTGAATGAACTTTAAGTGATAAACTATGATCATGATGTTGTTTGTGAACTAATTAATCCATATAATGTCCTAAAAAACCCTTCAGGACCTAAGGAAACAAACCATAATGAAAATCTAAAGCAAAAAATCAAAATTTCATTTAAAACCAAAAAACAATTTCCTAAAGAAAGCAAATGAGAAAATTTAAGCATATGAGCAAACCTAAAATAAAAAATCACAATCAAAATATAAAATTGAAGAAAACAAGTTCATGACTTAACAACTCCCATCCTTTGGCTCCTCTCCCTCCTGCACCTATTGTTCCTCTCCCATCGCTAGCTCCTCCAGCTGCTCCACCCCCTCCACCTACTCTAGTTGTCTCCACTATTTCCCCAACCTCCACCTTTGCTCCTCCTTCCACCACCATTCCTCCTCTCCAGCATCGTGCTTCCACTCTTACAGTGGGAAAATGTTTCTCCATTCTTGTATTAACAAAAAAGAATGCCACTCTCCCAGCAAAACAACCCCTTGCAGGTAGCACTACTGCAGACGACACCGTCAGCAATGAGGTGATGGACTCTTCTAGTGATGATCCAACAGATGCGCCAAATGAGCCAACTCAGCTAGCATCCATAGGATTTGGTTGCCCCGTTGTAGAAGAACCTTACTACAAGCCATAATCAATTTTTATTATGGTTTCATGTCTTTTTCAGATTGTGTGTCAACTCTTCAAACTTGAATTTAAATGGTCTGGTCTTATCCAGAAACCTGTGTGTCATTTTGTATAAGTCTCTCCTTTTTGGGTATGTTTTCCCTCCTGGAGGGAGGGTCCTGGTTGTTTGGATTTGTTTTACCTCCTAGAGGGAGGGTACGGCTCTTCACTGATATTCTCTGCCTGCTACTTCCTATGAGTAGACCTACATCTTTGTTTTGTAACTTCATATGTACCATTATTTTCTTTTTTTAATAGAATAGCTTCCAACTTACAAAAAAGAAATAGCTTGCAGATACAAACCTAGGGTTTCCCAAGATCGTAAATCACTTGTGATATTACATCAAGTTTTTAAAAACTCTATGCACAAGCATTAGAGGAAATTTCAACTCAAAATGGGCCTCCTAAGGAAAATTAATAAAATAATAGTTAAAATAATTAAATAATATTTATTAATTTTGGAGGAAGAAAAGAAAAAACTACTTTTTGTTCGTATTTTTGATATAACTCCCTGTTTGTTTACTACAATTTCGATCGGGAAAGCTCGTTGGATGTGGAATTTAATTATGCATCCAACAAGCTCTCCTGATCG
This sequence comes from Pseudotsuga menziesii, assembly GCA_001517045.1. Classification (NCBI taxonomy): domain Eukaryota; kingdom Viridiplantae; phylum Streptophyta; class Pinopsida; order Pinales; family Pinaceae; genus Pseudotsuga; species Pseudotsuga menziesii. The sequence goes on along the minus strand of LPNX011110255.1, from coordinate 329,208 downwards.
AAATTTGAGGAAACACACAGGGAGATATGTTGAAAATACGAACAAAAAAGTAGTTTTTTTTTATGATACCTATCCCCAAATTTATATTAAAAATTTGTTTAAGAGGTGCTCCCTTTTTTAATTTTAAATCATTTTGATTGGATAATACATGATGACATGGAATATGTATTGTTTTTGGAAGGCCCATTTTAAATTGAAATTTCCTCTAATGTTAGGAAATGTTTAGATGAGGTCCAAGATGACTTGGAACACTCAGGTGGTTATTGTTGTTGTCAAGGTTCTTGATGTTTAAACCCACGTCAAATATTAGGGATCAAACATAAATCCATTAGGCACCCAAGTTCCATATTAGAGGAAAAATGTGCTAAGGGGAATTAAATAATTAAAAAAACAAAGATGACAGAGGATAAGACAAAATATAAAAGAAATGAAGGGAAAACAAACAAGATAAATTAAGAAGTATATACTGCTAGGCTTATAAATAAGTTACATCCTCTCCGGTCATTTCTATGCTTACATGGGAAAAGATATTTTGGAAAATTGTTGTATTGATATTGACACAATTGTTATATTGAATTCGAAAGTCCCCTATTAGATAAACATAAATGATATGAACATAAAATAAAACATCCTTGTTCTAAATTCCTGTAGAAACTTGCAATCACTTCAGTAATGGCTCACACTGATCTCTTTCATGGTTAATGACTAAAGTCTCAAGATATCAATATCAAGTGAAACATTGTAGTGTTGCATACTGAATGAAACTGAAGAGATGAGACCACTCAAATCCCCAAATGGGCCATATAGATATTAACAACTTCCTACTTGAGCCAACCTTGCTGAGACAAATAACCTTGACCAAGCATACAGGGCCATTTAGTTTAGAAAACCCTAACCTTACATCTAGCCATCATGAATCCAGTGTCACGACGTGTGTCAATTACATTCCCTTCACCTTCCTATTGCTAAACTTCTCTGCATTACCTTGTAGATGATAATTTGAAGGTGCATAAATGTCCAAACAAGTAATTATAAATCATATTTACCTACATAAGCATGGAGCTTCTTCCTTATATATCCGACTCTGCTCCATTATTTTCCACATGCTTAGCTTCACCTATTATGCTATTTACCGAGTGCAAATTTCTAGTAGGTGGCTACAGAAAGTGTCCCCCAATGACCACATCATTCCATGTACTATCAGTGTTGCCAAACTGTAATTGTCTATTGACATGAACCTTAAAAGAATTGGTCTGAATATACTAAGGTCCATAAACGCATGGACACCAACCATTGGATTGAAATATGATTCAATGGTAGTGAACATTACAGTGAAACCATCCAACCATTAGCACTAATATTACATGAAGTGATACAGTCCTACACCACACATCATGGTTCTTGGAAAAAGTTCAATGCATAGGGAACACAAAGGCTAAATAATGTTTGTATCAAATATGGGAAGATAATGTACTTGCTGGTGTTAGATAAAGTAATTTTTGTATCAACCTTATATTAAAGTTCTATATTGAAGGAGCTAAAGATGTAGTATAAGACCATCATTCTTGACTCTCAAGCTTCAACTCTAGGTTTACAGAACAAATAGGATCTTTTTGCAGTTAAAATTTATGAATGTTCTCTTAATACCTCATTGTTGTTGGATTTCTATTAGTTTAAGGATTTTTTTTTGCAGAATTTGATATTTGAGACTCAGATATGGTAAAATAACAAGGAAAAAACAATTGAGGTAAATAGCAATAAATTTCTTGATGTAGGTGGCATGTAGGAGCACTAAAATTAAAACATGTTAGGCAATCTTAACATAATGTTGTGTGAACCAAATAAGATATGATTAGGTTCTGAACTTAATGTATCCATGCCCAAAATATCTCCCATATCAAAGCAGTCCCTCTTAATGAAGTAGCCTACTAGGCTTCACATATTGAAGCGTAATTGTCATTAAGGAGGAACCAAGCTACATGACAAAGAAAATACGTTCTGCGCTAAACACTCTTTGAGGTTGTTTGCACCACAAAATGTAAATCTATGTAGAGCTCACTTTGGAGGTTTGCACCATACACCATGGGAATCCACATATGTAGTTACCACCAAAAATATAATATTCCACAAGCTCCACTATTGCACAAAAATCCTATCTCCACTTGTATATCTCCACATTTACATTATTTTTGTACCACTTTTTGAAAATCAAAGATTTCCCAAATCCTTCACTAGTAGCGGTGGTAATGTCAGGGCATAAAAGGGAATATATCTTGTAGTGGATCATACAACAGCACTACACTTTACAACAAACAATTCATATTTCCTATATCCCTCATATGTTCTTATATCCATCTCTCCTCATTCTACCTCTTACATGCATTTACAATCATAGGTCTATAAGAAACATTGTGCCATTTATCCTTACAACATTCACAAACTCACAAAGTTACACCACTGATACAAGATTGAACATGATCGTTATTGAAGTATAGCCAATAATGCACTTATTTGGTCTGCAACACCAACAATGATACACATTTATTGACCTCAGTAGTCTCTTGTTCCTCTTATTATTCCAGAGAGCTCTACACAATTTCCCATATCCATTGTACAACAATGTACGAGTGTAGTAGCCTATATCCATGTTATATTGAACCAAATAATTCATTTTATATAAGATACCAAATTCCCCAATTGACAATCAATAGTGGTATTTCAATAGAACTTCTACTCTTTTGCCCCTCATTTCTGCAACCATTAGTACACCGACTTTTGAAACACCTAGACTGCAATTGGTGAGATTTACACTTAGGCCTCCTTGAGGAGGAGTAAATTTCTTAATGACAATTATAATATTGGTTGGGGATAATGTTGGGTGTTTATTTTGTCACTTTTTTAACCTATTAACCTCCTTAAACCAATGCCTTTTGGCCTAGTTTTTACATGGCCATTTGCTCACAAATCAACATTATTTTCCTAGCCTCTTACATATAAATAAAAGTATGATGAATTATTATTTACAAATATTTATTAGTTTACTTACATGAGTTTTAACCAATAGTTGGATTACTATAAATGGAATAGACACATTGCATAGATTAAGGACATCACACTTCACATGTATTCACTACTTCATAAGGCCTTAAGCATAAAAATTCCAACACAAGGTTCAAACGTGTAGTCTACATAATTATTCCATTTATATAAGTAGTATCAATTCATATATGGTATGAAGGGAATCGTAACCTCCCAACCATATATCCTCGAATATATATATGGCATTTAATATAAATTTGTGAAGTACCTAAATTGGGTGTAGTTCTAGAAGTAACCTTGTGTAACTAATTGTAAGTATATGGGGTCTTTTAATTAAATAGTTTTAAGATAGCATCCCAAACACCATAAAGGATGGCCTCTACTCATTGGAGGGGGGTAGTAAATTATTTCATATAACCACCCATACAGTTGTGGAATTAAAAAAAGAACATACTACTTGACCTATCACAATGCCTCTAAATTGTCAAAGGAAATCAGAAGTAGAACCATCAATTAATTCTAAGAACATCCTTGACCTTTGGGATCCATTATTTGTTGATATTTTAGAAAATGAGAATTTGACCATAAATTTGTGCAATCCCTTTCAAATGCTCCATGGAAGTGAAAAACATGAGCTAATTTCATCTACCCTTTGTAAGAGAAAAACCCATAGGGTTAGAAAAAGAAGAGGAAAACTAGAACTGAAATTAGGATAGATGCTTAGACAGATGGGTATGATATTAAATATGAGATATTGGATCTTAGGTATAATGTCAATTTCCTTTTGTGCACGTGTGACAAATATGCATGTAACATATCTATTGATTTATGTGTTAATGTACATAAATCATTGAATGTTTTATGAATGCAGAAACTTTCAAGATTGACATTGAAGTGGCAATGAGTTTTCTGACTTGCAAGGTAATTTTTTTTAAATCTAGAGGTGCATGGAATTGGTGACATGAATGCACTGAAACTTATCATTGAGTTTGGTATGTGATGTTCTTACTTCTATGCTTGTAATATTGTATGGGACTCTGGATGCCATGATTGATGTGTTGATGTTAATATGGTAAAATGTTTTCCACCTTGTATTATTTTTTAATTTAATGGTCAGCCATGACGTTCTCTATATTTTGTTGTTTATAGTCACTAGTTTTGTGGACATTCCTTGTAGGAATACTATGTTGCACATGCTAAGGAAATTATAAAATAACTACTATTATATTCTATAATCAATAGTAGAGACAATCAATCATTAACAAGTTTACAGATTACTTTCAGAACTAAATAGACATGCTCTATTAGATATTTGTTGATTTAGGCTTGAAATACATCTATAAATGGCCTCAAACCAATTACTCTACACTTTGGTTTGCATATGTGACATTTGTTTCATCAATTATCTGAGTGAACATTACTGCAAGTCAAATAGAAAGTGTTCAAAGTTCATATTAACAAAATCTTCTTGTTTTGACCTCAAAGAATCAACCAGCATCACCGAGGCCAATTCTGGGCCAATTTTTGGCAATCATGTGCATGATTCATCCCTCTTCTAACATCCAAATAGTGTCAAATAATAATAATTCCAATTCTAGAGAATTTTTTCGCAAGTCCGAGGGATAAAACAACAATAAGGGAACTTTATTTCACCACTTGTGTGTGACAGAAGCAGTGAACACTGAACAACTCCATTATTTCATTTCTAGGCAGATTCCTGTGCAGTCTTAGCAGTTTTGGGGTCATATGAGTGGTAAATATTAGGTCTAGGTTGATCCTAAGTCAAATATGGGTGGTTGTGTGGGTAAAAAACAACAACATTTTTGAAACCTGGGAAACCTGTGGACTGTTCCTGATCCCTAGTAGCTGTAAATTGACATTCATGGGTTACTTTTGGGTAGTTCCATGTAGCATAACAACCTCATTCCTCCAGAATATTGAGTTTTGGGAAAAAAACAACAACAAAAGAGGTTGTCCACTACCTTAAATTTGAATTTGGTAAAATATGGGTGTATGTTTTGTATCATGTTCATGTTGAAGAGTACCCAGAGAGACATACTCATATCTGCATTTAGAAATGGTAATGACATTTAAATATTAATATTTTAAGACAATTCCATAAAAAAATATTTTAAGACAATGTTTGTTTGAAATGTTTACTAGACAAACATATTTGGGATAGAACAGTAATATGTTGACCCATAGTAAGTATGCATTCCTTTGCTTTTACATTTTTAGAATACATATTTTTTAACCTAGGAATAGAAATATTTTTCAAAAAAAAAAATTATATTGAGTCATGAGATTGGCAAATGACTGTGAGTTCCAATAAAGGTAAAAAATATATCTTGAGTTCCAAAATAGTGACAAATATGGTCAATATCAAAGACTCTGATGTCAAAGTATTTTAGCATCGAAGATATGGCCATTTGTGTTTTCTGCATAATTCCCTTCTAAGTAGGTTTGAGATGGTTGATGACCTACCCAATATGGAGAAGAAATAAGGGAGATGTATGACATGATCAGGTCGAAAGTAGAACAACAAAGATACCAACATGGAAGCAGGAAAATTATTGGAGTTTATACATGTTGAAGTCTGTAGTCCAATACAAACACCATCATTATCAGATGTACATTATTTCATGCTTCTTGCGCATGATATTTTACAAAAATCACAAGTCCTCTTTCTTAAAAAAGAGATATATCTGATTTAGGCACACTAGCCTACATTGATAGGTTTACTAGGGATGTTGATCATGTCAAAAACCAATAAAATAAAGGTGAAAATGGGAAAAAAAGAGTCCAAAACAATCTATAATGACCTAAGACAAGAATTGTGCCCTAATTTAGAATGGAGGAGTCCCAAGGGTGATCAAATATTGTTATATGATTATAGAGGGATTGTAGGAGTCAAATTTAAAGACATGATTAAAGAATAAGAGAGGATTAATTAAGGAAAATCGAGGGTGATCTACTGAAAATTTAACAATTAATCAAAGGGAGGCATCAAGAGTAAGGATAAGTACCCCCAAAATCATCTAGTTAGATCAAGCATTCAAGGGAAGATGGTGAGGAGGAATTTATCACATGCATTCAATATTGTAGGACTCCTTTGTATTGTTGTAGAGTGGGTAACACATAAATTCTTCATAGAAAATTCCCTATATTATAAATTTTTCATAGATCCCTCAATTTGTTTCTAGTGCTTCTAGGGATTTAAGTGGCCCATGAGAGTTTCACGTCACCATTTTTGCGTCTTAGTTATTGAATCCACTCTCCTTCCTTGGACCATCACTCTTCATATTTCTCCTCATACATATTGTTGTCCAAGACCAACTATCCATTTATAGAGCTAGGGTTTGATTTAAGTTCTTCTTTTTATCTTTTATAGGATCTAATTTTGCGCTCCCACTTTGTATTGTTCTCATGGTACTACACAGTCCCGTTGACCTACTTTTGTGTTCATTTTTTGGACATTAATAAAATTATCTTATCTTACCTATCCCTTTTGTATACCAATTATAAAATATTACACAATGTTCAAGTGAATGTTTTGTTAGGACTTATGACAGATTCTAATCTACTCACATATGGCTTGTGTAATCTACACTCAGCAAAAAGGATCATTGTCTAGTACATGTTTGTTTGAGTCAAGTGACAACTAGAAGGACCTGTCTACCAAATAGATGACCAAATCCCCAAAGGGAACAAAAGGATACAACCTCAATTTAGTTGTATTACCTTCAAGTGCAAAATTCAGTGACCCAACAGTTTCTAATGTTAATTATACCATCAGAGTTTTCTTTTCCATAAGCATATGTTGCAAAAGGAATCCTAATATATGCAACCTAGAAGATTAATGATGCTTTATGTTTTAACCATGTTTTCTATCGGGTTAAGCATGGAATCAAATCCATTTGATGTTGTGATGCATATAGGTTATTATCACTTGTTTTCAACTAAATATAATCAGATTCTATCCAATATGACTTTATTTTGGTTTTGCATATTTGACATCTTATGTATGTTTAGATTGGATTCACATATAAATGATATATAACCTTACAATGAAACCATTATTCAGATGTAATTATTATATGTGGAAGTCTCTTTTTTTGTATCACCGAAGTAGTTCTCTGTAATATGTATAAATTTTCATGCATAATTTATTCACCTCGATAATTCTTGTTGGATACTTATTGAAGCAATATGAACTGTGGAATTTGATGCTTTAACTAGATGCAATCTTTCAACTATAGATATTGGGGCACCAATTATATGAATGGTGTACAATCCAATAGGTGGACATATCATGATTGTAGTGCTCAAGGTTGGTACTTGTTCAATTTGAAATATTTATGTTGCTTCTAATAGTTTTTCAAAACTCTTTAGCAATATTTCCTTTTGTGAAACAACCCAACTGCTTTAGTGTGCAATTTCTACATCTACGGAAGTATGATTGTGACACACTTATAAAAAATTTGATATTATTGATTTTGGGTCATTTAGGGAGAAATATTTTGGGTGGTGCTTTCTTACTAGAATTTATATTTTTGAATCCGAAATCTCAAGAAATATTATTGGAACAGTTTGTTCCAAATGCAACAATGCAATTAATCTGATTAAAAATTGTAATTATACCTTCTATTCCCAGAAAACAAATACTTGTTTGTTTATATTCCTTCTATTCCCAGAAAATAAGACTTGTTTGTTTTTGAAGTAAAGAATGTTTTTTTAAACAATAAGGACCACATAATCAACAAACTAACTTAAAAAATTATTATACTTGCACAATTCCTATTGTGTTATCTGTGCACCAAGACTCTTAGATATAAAATATGTTTGAAATCCATATACCATACCTTGGGAAAGATAACATAGCTTTTGGCATCAGTCCAAAAGTGTTTTCACCTAGATAGAAAAGTGTTAGGTCTCCTGTCACTTGTGTTTCTTGATGGGAATAGGTATGGATTATATTGAGTGGGTGCTTGACCTTGGACATAATTATAACATAGTGCACTTAGAATGATAACATGATCACTTACCTAGTGATCATGTTTTATTGATTTATTAGGGATTCTTTTTTAATTTTTTTTTTGCCCATTTTCACCTTGATTTTATTGTTTTTTGGCAGTCTTGTTTGGTCCATCTAGTAAAAGAAATTATTTGTTCAAACTACTTGACGCATGCAAATTCAATTAGCGCACAGTTAGTATATTTGCAGGTTCATAACTTTGTATTTGACGATCTGTTGAGTTGGTGTGGTTTATGATTGCTCCATCCCCTCTTCTCTCATGCAATGCACTTATATGAATTTTGGCATCCATCGTCTTATACACTATCAGAAATCATCGCTAATCACTTGTGACCTGATTCTATTTCTTCTATCGTGACGTGGTGTTATTACAATTTTCCCTTGCAATCTACCCTCAGGTTGTTATGATCATACTAGAACTATAGCCTCATGAAAACCTAAGTGGACACAATTAAAATAGAGGGGTAACACCCTAAACAAAATAACCATTAAAGAACAAGATGGTAAGAATGTGGTTTATTTGAAGCATTGATCATCCCTTTCCTTTTGTCTAAATTCATAATGATAGTTTTTCAGACTGTGCAATAGGTATTTTGTTTTTCTTTTTATTAGTAATTAGTTCTACTGTCCACTTATTATGAATTTACAATGTTGCTAAACATATTTGAAGTTTCCTCAATGGTTGATTTATATAGAATGTTATTATTCTTCTTTCTCAAACAATTTTGCATCCACACAGTTATATCAGGTCATTACTTTTGCTGCATCAGATGCTTCTAACTACTGAGGATTAAGACAAGCTAGAATTTGATAAATCAAGGACCCTGACAATGACTAGAAATGGACTCATTATTTCATTCCCCACATTAGATTTGTGGTTTGACTTGTTGTCAAAGACTCTTCCAAAGAGGGATATTATTAGCACTGCAAAGATAATGGTCCTTGGGTAGACTATTTATGGGCCTACTATCACTGTTTTCTTCTTCTTAGTGAATGATTTCCTGCAAGGTATAAAATATTGTATTTGTTGTCATTTTTCATCGAGGTTTTGTAGATGAATTTCCAAGAATGATTTTGTGACTTTGGTAGAGAATTCTTGAGTGTGTATGGTTATGATAAACCTGAATATTTTACTTAAGATATATGTATTATAAGTTACAACATAACAATGATAAATGTTATAGTAACAATGTCCATCGATTTACTAAAGTGCCTCGTATCCTAGTTCAATCTCTATTCTTTAGAAAATTGAGTGACTGACAGACATAATCCCCAAGCTCCTTAATAGAAAGTTTTAAGCATCTCACTTTAGTTCATGGTAATTATTGCTATCAGAAAGAGAAGGCTAGAATAAATCCAAAAACAATTAGTTATATTGACTCTGTCAATATGGTGAACTATGGCCTAGAATGACAACTCCTCAGAGGCCTCAAAGATGTAGCTCAAAATAGATATCTCATGGATATGTTACCTGGGGAAAAAAAGAGGACTTATGGTAGATTTTTATTTCACTAATATCATGCATGGGTGATTCAAAGAGATGGAAATGGATAAGAAAAAACACATTGGCACAAGTGTGAAATCTCTAATGTTTCCAAGACAAGCTCGATGTGCATTTTCCTTTCTGTGCATATTTAATATATGGCAATATTTGGGCCTGGATTTCAAAAATTTCCTTAATTTTCATATGGGACCAAATTTACTATACCATGTCAATTGTATCCATATCTATTATATGTATACCACAACCATAAATATGGCGTACCAGTTAAATTAGAATAAAAGAATAAAACTGAAATACTCACCATAGTGTGGAAATTGAACCCAGTGATAGATTAATTTTACTCACAACAATTAACAATTGATCATGCAAAATCACTCACAAAAGAGACTGAAATTGGAGCTGAACACTAAACTTAATTAACTCAGTGTACAATAGCCAACCCTATAACATAATAGGTTGCTGAATAAATAAAATACATCAGGGATTCGAATGCATGAGGAGCAATTCAAATCTAGCATAAAGCAGGCTTACTAAAAATAATCAAATCCCCCATAGGTGTAAAAAGTCGATCCCAAATCTGTCATGGAGCTCACGAATTAGAAAAAAGGATTAGGCAAGCTAAAGAGTGGTGGAATGGTAGCTCATACATTCTTTTTTAAGGAGAAAAGAGAGGAGTATGTAAAGGACAAAAAACTAGTTCACCTCATCTAGTCTAGCTTTTCCATTTGCCTTAAAACACTGAAAAAGCAGAAGGGCGCCTAGGAGGCCAGGAATAAAGCAGAATTGATTCCTTGAGGTTTCCCAAGCGCTACATGAGTCAAATAAGGAAATTTTTACCATTATGGATAGGAAAAAGACAACTTGCACAAGGTGGGACACATGAACTAGGCAAATAAGACAAAAATAATTAAATTAATGTCTATGGTAGTAAACTATGGGTTGATTATTCTAACACCCCCCCTTAAGCCTGAATTATGAGTAATATATCAGAAAATTATAGGACCTAGCAACAAGGCTTAGTCACCCTTGTACATACTGCATGTCCACACAACCAAGGAAAGAGGCAAAACCAACTTGGGAAAATCCTCCCTTAAACATGGACTGTAAAACAAAATTTGGAAATCTTGTCTTCACTCATGCTTCACAGCATGATTAGCAATCCCTAGCAGTGATTTGACATTGCTGAAGGTCTTCTTACAAAATGCTTTGGTGAATATATCAGCTACTTGTTCTGAAGATGAACAGAAGAGTAGGTGAATGGTGCCATCATGCACAAGCTCTCTGATGTAGTGCATGTGAATCTCAATGTGTTTGGTTCTTTGATTCTGAACTAGATCTTTGCAGATTCGAATGGTACTCTGGTTATCACAGTAGATGGTAGTTGAGTACTCTGATTCGAAGCCACACTCTCCAAGTAATCCCTGCAACCATAAACATTGAGTTGCTGCATTAACAACTCCTCTGTACTCTGCTTCTGTAGATGAGAGTGCAATGGCACTTTGTTTCTTGCTTGACCAGCTGATTGGCCCTTCTGCAAGCATGAACACATATCCTGATGTGGACTTTCTGTCTGTGCTATCACCTTCCCAATCACTGTCAGTAAATCCAATCAAATCAAGATCAGATTTTGCTTTATAGAAGATCCCATGTGTCCTTGTTCGCTGAACAAAGTTAAGGATCCTTTTGGCTACTTTCCAATGGATCTCATGAGGATGATCCATGTATCTAGAAGCCACACTTACTGCATAAGAAATATCAGGTCTAGTATGTGTCAGATACAATAAACATCCAATCAATTGCCTATACAGTGTATTGTTTACCATAGGTGAAGAATTAGCTTCTTCCAGCTTCACTCCTGAAAGGAAAGGAGTTTTGATTGCTTTGCAATCCTTCATTCTTAATTTGTTCAGAAAATCCAAGGCATACTTGGACTGGTGCACCTTGATTCCAGCTTTGGTTTGAGCAATCTCAAGCCCCAAAAATTGACTTAAGAGCCCCAAATCTATCATGGAGAAGGCTTGGTTCATAGCACCCTTTAAGGAAGCAATCTCAGCCTTTGAGCTTCCTATAATGAGGAGGTCATCAACATATAACACAATGATCATTAATGAACCATTAACTAACTTCAAATAGACATTTGTATCTGATTTGCACTGAACAAAATTCAGTGATAGCAAGAAGCTATTGATCTTGGCATACCAAGCCCTGGGGGCTTGTTTTAGCCCATACAATGACTTTCTCAACCTGCACACAAGAGAAGGGTTAGTAGAAAAACCTCGAGGCTGCTGCATATATATCTATTCAGTGAGATCTCCATTCATGAAGGCACATTTTACATCCATGTGATGTACCTCCCATTGCCTTGAGGCTGTAATGGCTAAGGATAGCCTGATGGAATCCATGTTTGCCACTGGGGCAAAGGTCTCATTGTAATCTATGCCATGAACCTGTGAGTAGCCCTTGGCTACCAATCTGGCCTTTTAATTCAGTGGTGAACCATCAGCAGCAAATTTGGTCTTATAGACCCACTTACACTGGACTAACTTTCTCCCTGGGGGAAGATCCACTAGCTCCCATGTGTTGCTCTTCTGGAGCGACTTGAACTCCTCCTTCATGGAAGCTTGCCATATTGGATCTCATGCTACTTCTTCATATTTTTGAGGATCATAATCCACCATCAAATAGCATTTTTCAGCAAACATAGGATCCTTCATGCACAGACCACTCTCAAATTGAGATCTAGTCCTCCTTGGGTCATTGGGATCCCCAGCTAGCTCTCCTACTGCATGTAGTGTCTTGGCTGCCCATTTTTGCCTTGTGGGGATTTTAGGGTCTGCAATAAACTCATATCCATCATAAAAATCAGAATCAGCATGTTCAACAAACTCTTTACTTACTTCCTGAGGTTCAGGTGGAGAAGAGGCTTCTCCAACTTCCACTGCTGCAAGGGGTTCTTCTTCAAACTGAACACACCTTTCAATAAAGGATTTTTTTGTGCTCAAATTTATCAGCTTGTATCCTTTTGAATCTTCAGAGTATCCAACAAAAATACACTCTTGGATTTGGGGCTGCAAAGCCTTCCTCTTCTCTGTTGGAATTCTAGCCCAAGCCTTTGAGCCAAAAATCCTAAAATGGGTCACATCTGGCTTGTGCCCACTCCATGCTTCGAAGGGAGTCATACCATCAAGCTGTTTATGAGGCACCCTATTCTAAATATAGGCTGCACATTTGATATCTTCGGCCCAGTACTTTGGTGGAAAAGTTTTGGCCTCCATCATGCATGTTGCCATCTCCTTCAGTGATATGTTCTTCCTCTCAGCAACACCATTTTGCTGTGGTGTGTAAGGGATAGAATGCTGCATCTGAATACCTGCATCTGCATAATAATTAATAAACTCAGACTTGACATACTCACCACCATTGTCAGATCTAAGGACCTTGAGTTTCCTCCCAGACTGGTTTTCAACCAAAGCCTTAAAGACTTTGAAGAGGCCAAAAACTTCAGACTTGTGTTTCAAGAAGTAAACCCAGCAATACCTGGAAAAGTCATCAATAAAATTCAATTCATATTTGGCCTGACTCATGGACATACGAGGGAATGGGCCAGCAACATCGTTGTGGATCAACTCAAGGGGTGCAGAGGTTCTCTCATGACTAGCTCTCTTAAATTTGTGCTCTGGGTGTTTTCCTAGGATACAACCTTGGCAGACTCCTTTGGAAAATTTTATCTTGAGAAACCCTATGACCATCTCTTTTTCACTAAGATCAGAAAGATATTTGTAGTTTAGGTGGCCAAATCTTTCATGCCAAAGCTTGCTAGCCTCATTAGCATGAATCATAAGAGCAGAGGGGTTTGAGTAGGGTAGGAAGTGTGAGAACATGTATACCTTTTGAGCATGATTTGCAACTCCTTTTGCAATGACTCCACCACTTGAGATCTATGTGAACTCAACTTCATCAGGGGAGAATATGACTTTCTTAGGAGACCCAGTGTGAGTCATCTGATACACTGATAGAAGGTTGGAGGCAAGACTAGGCACATACAACACATTGCTGAACTGACCATGATCAAGATCAATCCTCCCTTTGCCTAAACTTTCAGTGAAAGAGTCATCTCCCAGTACTATTGGTGGACCTTTCGACATGTCAAGTGAGGAGAATGCCTCCTTGGTCAAAACCATGTGTCTTGAAGCTCCAGAATCAATGATAAAACTAGGTGAGCTTGATGTGCCAGCAACCAATGCATGAACTCTCTCTCTATCATCTGAACTTGATCCTCCTTCTCTCTTCTTTGAGTTTTTTGGAAGGGAGATGCCATTCTTTTCCAGGAGTTGGGTCAGCATATCAATTTTATTTTTCATACAAGAGATTTCAGAGTGATTTCCCTTATTGCAGTATGCACACTTGTTCATTTCACCTTTGTTTTTGTTCTTCTGGTAGTTCTTCTTGGAACCTTGTGGCTCCTACGGAGACTGTTTCTTGTCCCTCTTTTGTTCAGGTGGATTTTTAGCTTTCTTTTTGCTTTTTGAATCCACCTTCAAATCTCCAACAATCAGAGCTTGATCTTTGGATGGTTTGATGGTGCCCATCATCACCAGCTTGTCTTGTTCTTGTTTGAGAGATTCCATGAAATCTGCAAGGCTAGGCATCTTCCAGGTTCGAGCTGTTAGTTTTGTGGCATAGAAGGTCGAAACAAACACTGAATAGTCAGGGCCTAGCTTCAAGAGGATGGTTAGTATGAGCTGATCATATTTCTTTTTGATCCCACACTGTTTCAGCTGCAAAACAAGTGCTTTGAACTTGGAGAAATATAGCTGCAGGGATTCAAAGCTATTTGGACTCAGATAAATCAGCTCATTTTCGATTTGATATCCCCTCATCTCATCTGTCTTTCCAAAAATATCAGCAAGCTTCTCCCATACTTCATTCGGTGATGTCAATCCATCAAGATGGAAAAGGAGGTCTCTGGAAATACTCAGACACAGGAGACCATAGGCCTCATCCCTCCTGTTGTGCCATTTTATCTTCTCTACAGCTGCATTGGTCTCTGCTTCTGTTTCCATAGTCACCCTGTAGATGCCTTTCGCTCTCAACAGTATCTCCATCTCTGCTTTCCATTCAAATAAATTGAAGGGAGTCAAGATAGTTTTCTGTGATTGATCCATAGCTTAGAAAATCTGTCCCGACTGTCAGTAGAAGGCTCCCAGTCACTGATGTTGAACCTGCAAAACAATTTTTGAAGGAGAGAAACAATCTACAATGGATTTGATACCATGTGGAAATTGAACCCAGTGATAGATTAATTTTACTCACAACAATTAACAATTGATCATGCAAAATCACTCACAAAAGAGACTGAAATTGGAGCTGAACACTAAACTGTATTAAATCAGTGTACAATATCCAACCCTATAACATAATAGGTTTCTGAATAAATAAAATACATCAGGGATTCGAATGCATGAGGAGCAATTCGAATCTAGCATAAAGCGGGCTTACTAAAAATAAGTAAATCCCCCATAGGTGTAAAAAGCTAATCCCAAATCTATCATGGAGCTCACGAATTAGAAAAAAGGATTAGACAAGCTAAAGAGTGGTGGAATGGCATCTCATACATGCTTTTCCAAGGAGAAAATAGAGGAGGATGTAAAGGACAAAAAACTAGTTCACCTCATCTAGTCTAGCTTTTCCATTTGCCTTAAAACACTGAAAAAGCAGGCAATAAAGCAGAAAAAGTAGAAGGGTGCCTAGGAGGCCAGGAATAAAGTAGAATTGATTCCTTGAGGTTTCCCAAGTGCTATATTAGTCAAATAAGGCAAGTTTGACCATTATGGATAGGCAAAAGACAACTTGCACAAGGTGGGACACATGAACTAGGCAAATAAGATAAAAATAATTAAATTAATGTCTATGGTAGTAAACTATGGGTTGATTATTCTAACACATAGATGGGCATGGCTTCAGTATGTTGAAGGTTCATCTCACCAAAAATGGAAAACTTGAGAAATGCTATATTACATTCACCTGGTCAAATATAAAACATAAATGAATGGGTCTCATTAGCTGACTGATTCATTATGTAACAACATGAACTTTAGAGTCATTGAATATGGAGTCACTTGGAGCACTCTAGGTCCACCACAATTTAGGGTACTTTGGCAGTCATTAAGTTACCATTTATTCGTCTTCCTTTCTTGACCATAAATTTGTAGTGCATATGAAGCTTACATGACTTACCCTTATGTCTCAAATGTATAGGAAAGTTGAATATTTGAAAGAAATGAAAAATAATTTGCAAGCTTTTATTAGGCTAGATGAGGGACAAGATTTGTGAAAAATGAATTGCAAGAAGAAAAGAATACATAAATATAGTATAGAATCAACAATAAGTTACATTTTTCAAAAATGAAGAAAAATTATCTAACACAACTATTAAAGGAAAAGATATTTCTAATATAAACTTAATGTATTCAAGCTAGCTTCATTAAAAATAAACTAACTGCAATACCACTTTAGAAATTGGGAATTCATAGAAGGAGTTCCAATTTCCCTTCCATATTTTGTAATAAACATTTGACAATGCCAATTTTTTCATTTAGTTGGAAATATACGATCCAAAGATATTAGAAGTATCAAAAAATGAAATCTGGGTAGTTTTGAAGTGATTATGGGCATGGATTATGGAAACAAACATCTTTCAAAAATATGGGCATGTAAACGGTAATGAAGGGGGTTATTTTTTAGGTTTGGGAATAACTAAGGATTTTCCAAACATTTCTTAGCCGCAAATTAGCCCTAAAATGGCATTCTTCATAGCCCAAAACCATCAAGCAACAACCATTTTTGAATTCTGGTTGCATATGAAGCAATTCTGGTTTGAATTTGAAAGCTAAAAATGGCATTTTTCTCTCGAAGACAATAGTCCTATTAATTATGGGCATAGTAACATCCCTAAGCCATGAAACACATGAAACATTTTCTAGGTTCTGAGCAAAAATAACCTTCAAACATAAGTTGTACCTCAACTCTAACCTGCAGTAATGTTCACTTTGAGTGTGTAACATCAACATTTGTTGGGATGGGAAGCCTATGCAGTGATATCCTATAGATTCTTCAAATTATATTTGAAAATTTTCACCTTAAATAGGTTGTCCCATCCAGTAGTCCCCTTGCATAGGTTTTGAGGAGGCTAGTCACTAATTGAAACTATTATTTGAAACATTCTACCCATGTGAGATCATGTGACAATAATGTTTATGTATCAACTACAGGGGATTATAGATTGCTAGTAATTATAAGCATTTGGTATGTGACTAGATAAAATCTCATTATAATTAGAAATAATCCCCAAGATCTACTATAGAAAACTTGACAAATGTCTTACAAGATCTAGTAAAGATGAATCCCTTTTGATCCAGATATCTATGTCAAAAGCATGGGTGGTGATTTGTTAATTATGATGATTCATATAGATGAAATAAGCATCACATGGTGAGGTCAACACAGTTCAAAGGTAAAGTATTATATGTTCATTCTTTGACATCATGTCTAATTTAGGCCTCCTACATTACCACCTAGGTATAGAATTTTGGAAAACTAATGGTGGCATGTTAATGTCACAAAGTATCCATCTATTTTTGGATGTGCTTGGTCCCCATTCCTCCCACCTATATAATTAATGATGTTATGAGTCCCTAGAAGAAGGAACATAACATACCCCAATCCCAAACCATGACTCCCTTGAATCTACTTTTAAGCGAGAAGAATGGATTTTGTTACCTTCAAAACCTACTTTTCAAGTGCCAAAGACTTAAAACACAAGCACAACCTTAGAGGAACTCAGTAAGGTTTCCCACTACAATTCATATTAATAAAGAACACTATCTCCTCCCATAGAGATTTCTACATTTATAACCTTCCTAATAATCTCATTGTGTTTTCTTTTATAAGTATAGATGAAAGAGGACGAGCTATTGGCTGCTCAAATCATTGGTGATGTTATCAACATCTTGCATAAATATACAGAATGGCCAAGGCTATGACAAAGAACTTATTCATGGAATGTCCAACCATGATAATTTTGGGGCTACCATCCAATAAGACCAACCTTACCTATAAATACATTTACATGTGATGATAATAATGGGTTACTATCTGCTAAGACCAACCTTTGGTTTATGAGACCTTATAAAAAATAATTATTTGATGTATTTTATTATGTTGTCTTTATGATCAAATAACGAGAAATATAATTACATAATCCACTTTGATTTTCATGAATTAAGTTGGTAGGTTTTTCCTCGTATCTCTATATCTATTAGATAAGAAATCTCTTTCTATATATCTATTAGCTAGTTTTGTCGTAAGCTATTTTTTAGGTGGGATTTTCCTTGCTTGGGGGTTTGGCACTTACCTGCATTCCTTAATTGATGATGTATTTATTACTTTCTTAGCTTACTTAGTGATGGGTTACTTACCTTCTTGACCAACTTATGATGGGTTGTCTCACTTATCTTGGAGAATGTCCTGGTGATTGACATGGGGTCATCATTTTCTTGCTTAGCGTAGTGATAGGTTTGTCTTCACATACCTATATCGTAGTAGGGAAGGGAATAAGAATGAAAGTAGGGAAGATAACATCTATATTTGTTGGTAGCTTGACTAGTTGGGGGTAAGATTGTTTTGTAAAAGTTGACTTGAGTAAGGTAAGTCATGCTTCATTGGTCATCCCTTCCCTTCCTTTCAAGGAAGAGATCAAATAAGGCCACAAGAGTGAGTGAGTATATAAATTAGCATATAAAAAAATAATTTTAGCCATTATTTTTTTTATAAATTCACTCATTATAGAAGAAAGTAAAATAATGTTACTAAGAAAAATGGAGGCAGTGATAATATTGCACATTTTGAATGAGTTCATTACCCATTTAATTAAAGGAAGTAACCAAATAAAAAAAATCTACAAGAGATAATTATGAATATTTGTCTATAATTAAAGCCATGTCCACCAAACTGGTTACCAAGGAGTGATTTACCACCAACTTTAGGAATCAATTATTTCTTTCACCCCCCAATATAGAGCATGATACCACCAAGGATAACGAATCTTTTACAGGACTCAAATATCTTAGGCCAACCTATTTTTCTCATACTTAGCCAATATTCTCCCCACAAAGCATGCTTAACTCTCATCCAATTGTTAAACAACCATGGCACGCTCTTACAGTACCCTACATAACATAACATGAGGAAGATCTTCCCTTTTTCTACTCCATTGTGATTCAAGGATATTATTCCCTTCCAGTTCTCTTCAATGTAGGCAAAAAGAGTCCAATATTTGGTTGGTTTTTGAATGAGTTATCTTTATTAATGGTTCTACCTTCAACTTTGAGCCCCAAACCTGCTCCAAGCTTCCCAATTTCTTGTTAGGGATATAAAGGGAATTTTTTTTATAAATTTACATAGTGCTGTCAGATTTCTTGGGTGATTGATGATTTCCACCCAAAAATCATCAAAATAGATGAATATTTACAAATTGATCCATTTCGGTTCAGCCTAAGAACTCCATCATCTTCTCATATTTTGTTTTTCTATCAACAAGTTAGATAAAAGTAAAGAACATATCCTCTTTCTTAGTGTAAGGTGAATTATTGTTATATTCCACTCCCAAACCTTTGGGTATTTTTTCCATAGTAATGGGACTTTTAATACAATTATTGTCTTTTTTCAATCCTCATGTTCCCTTGAATCCAATGTAGTAAAAGATGGGCATGATCCTTTTATATGTTGGGGTTTTTGTTGGAGCATGTGTTGTGGTTTCTTTATGGGAAAATGCCTCTTATAGTTGTGATATTTATATATACTAGAAAGAGGTAATTCCACTCCCACCATTTATTCTTTTTTCTTCTCTTCATCATTATCTTAATCCTTCTCAACCCCTCAGTTGTTATAATATAATTTAGAGAATGTTTCATACTTGGGCATATAGCCATAAGGAATATTTTCCACATCTCATCCTCCATCATGGATCCTTATTCTACTTTGATATAATATCCATGTACCTCCTTCCTTCTTAATTAATTTAGAGTAGTGAAATTTAGCTAATATTTAGGAATCATAATACCCTTGGGCTTGTAAACGTTGTAGTATGATGTTACTTCTAGTTCTTTAGGTTTGGGTCTAGGAAAAAATTTGGTGATAAATTTGGAGGGATATGCATCTATGTATAGATTGGATTTTACCTCCAATAAATATTTATTGTTATTGATTATATTCTCTAGACCCTTTTCATGAACATTTGGATTAAGATTATACTTTCCCTTCTGTTTTCTCATAGTAAAATGTGGACCACACCTCCAAGGCTTCTCTAGAAGGAAGCTAAATTTAACCAAGACTTGGATAGCTTCATTGGCACCCTTCCTTTTTGAGAAATTATATCCAATTACGACACCAAGATAAACTATGTGAATCTTCTTTTTGGGCTTCAAGAAGTGGAATAAATCAATATCAACCAGATGTCTAACATATTATAGTACAAAACATCTTGTGGTAAGGATCTTGGGGATCTTGTAGGGGGATTCCAGATCAACCCCATACATCCTTATTACTTTGGAAACCTCCCCTAAGTACTAGTATCATTTCCCATGAACATCACCTAGGTGTAAGTATGGCTTGATACTATCGAGCATCCTATGAGCCTCTCTACCTATGATGAATGAGAAGCTTGTGAGTATTGACTCATTTATGTATTTGAATACGGAAGAATCTATCTCACCTTTTACAACCCAATGTAGTTATTCAAGACACCTGGTTGGCTTATGATCATTGAATTGTTGTATCCATATGTTGGACAGGGTGTGGTTTTGCTAGTATATGAACATGTAGACTAGGTAGGATGGGTAGCATAATACTATATTATTTTGGAAATTGGTTAACCATTATATTATATTAATGGCTAGAGTCTCTTCATATCTAATGTGGGGGTTAATATATCATTGAATAAGTCAATATGGTTATAATTTGTTCATCCACCATGGGTTCATCGTCCCTCCCTAGGGTCAAGGTAAACATAGAGATGTATTCATGGGCCCAGTTAAGAAAATTGATGATATTAAATGGGAGAGGAGGAATCTCAGTAGTTACTTGGTTGTATTGAATTCTCTTAAATATATCATCCTTTTTCTCATTATGAATCATATATCTCTTTATATATACTTTGGAGGATAAAACAATGTTGTTTAGGGAGATTCCCAACATGGTGGAAATAGTCCAAGAATGAATCACAAATATTTATACTTGGATGTCTAGAACCCTGAAGGATGAGGTGGAATAGGATTGTATTAATTAGTCCTCAAGTAAACAAATTTAGGGAACAAGTAGGATTTCAAGACTATGTGTCACATAAAATCAGAGTTCAAGTGGTGAGTCCTCTTGATTTCTTGTACATAATGGCCTTATGATACCCCAATTAGATATGAAGGGTGGAGTTCAAATTTGGGGTGGATATTGCTACAAAATCATCCATGAATGAGGCATACCATATCCAATATTGGTCACCCGATAACTTTGGTGAATCCAAATATATGTTTTGTTTAAATTTACATAGTGTCATCGAATATCTGACATATATATAGTGAAGTTTGATGTCAAATATCAATTAAATCTGATAGAGTGGTTATACTACCAACGACAAATTCGAGGAAACCTCGTCGGATATGTGACATGTATGAAGTGAAATTTGTGGTCGGATTTCCATATAATCTGACAAAGCGGTTATATTACTGATGACACAGTGGAGGAAACTTCATTGGATATCCAACATTACTGAAGTGAAATTTGTTGTTGGATTTCTATTAAATTCGACAACGTGGTTATACTACCAACGATGCAGTGGAGGAATCATCATCGGATATCCAACATTCGGGAAGTGAAATTTGTTGTCAGATTTCCATTAAATTCGAAAAAGTGGTTATACGGTCGATGACAAAATAGAGGAAACTCTGTCGGATATCTGATATCAATGCACTAAAATTTTTGGTCGATTATCTGACATCCACAAAGCAAACTTAGTCAAATTTTTTACGTCTATGAGGTGAAATTCACATTGGGAAATGCAGTAGGTGTATGTAGAAATTCCGACGAGGTTTTCTCATTGTTGAAAAACAACCAAAATTAAACCGACATTTAAAAAAAGAGAGGATTGTTGAATTGCCGACAACAATATGTCAAAAATCAGACATTCAAGCAGTTGGATTTTGTGTTAAAAAATGCTAGTGTGAAACTTGCATAGAGAGTTTCAAAGGCCCTACCAAAGCTCAATGGTAAGGTATTTCTCTCAGCTAAAATGGATATTTTACGATTTTTCATCTTCGTTCTTGTTTTTTGAGATATGCTTGTTTGAAGCAACATATGTTTGTACACACAAAAACCTCACATATGTCGACTTTAAACAAGTTCCACAGACTCCACAAAATGTCTTAGAGGCTCTACCATATCTCATTTGAAAGTCTGTATGCATCCCGTGAGCTTCAATAAACATTTTCTTATCCCTTGGGACACCATGGAGAAAATATGTTATATGGATGGAAAGGTCTCTTTGATATATCAAATGGGTCTTCAATGTAATTCAATTTCATCATCTACATCAGAAGCTATGAATGTATTTGCAGCAAGACATCAATTGCACCAAAGATCATGAATTTTTCAATTTTTTGACATTTATTAAATACTATTGTAATCATGGTTATGGGTTAACCACACAAAAACCATCATTATGGGTCAACAAAATAAAACCCACGGTTATGTAATCACAGTTATGGGTCAACCACACAAAACCCATAGTTTTATATTGTAATCATGGTTATGGGTCCACCACACAAAATCCATAGTTTTGTATTGTAATCACGATTATGGGTCAACCACACAAAACCCACGATTATGGTTATGGGTCAACCACACAAAACTCATTGTTAAGGGTCAACATCACAAAACCCATAGTTATAGTTATGGTTAAACCACACAAAACCCATGGTTAGGTATTGTAATCATGGTTAGGGGTCAGCCACACAAAACCCATGGTTAGGGGTTAGCCACACAAAACCCACGGTTATGCGTTAACCACAAAAAACCCATGGTCATGGTCACAGTTATGGGTCAACCACACAAAACCCACTATTATGGGTTAACCTCAGAAAAATATTCTCTTCATTGGAAATTGGCACATTGTAATCATGGGTCTCTTTTTAGCATGAAATGATGGGGACCATAATTTTCTAAAGGGGGGAGAATGATCTGAATTTGAGGGTCATATAGTCTAAATTCGGATGTATAAGTCATAAAAGCATTAAATGGAGAGGTCACCCTCTCACATCCATGGTATTTGAAAACCCATGGTTTTTTTCTATGGTATGGATTCAAGGCACATTGTACCTCTCCTATCCATGGTATTTGAAAACCCATTGTATGGGCCCAAGGCACATTGTAATAATGTTATAAAAAGGATTTATGCCTTCTCAACAAAGCATTCAGGGATTTTTGGCATCCAACTTTTCTGTTATTCTATGAAGTTATTTTTGATTTATTGGTTCTGAGTGTCTTTCTTAGTATAGCTTGAGAGGTGAGGCTCAAAGAACCCTCTTTGAGCCTCTCCCCTCCATGTGGCCTATATACTCTATGTTTCTCTATCTAGGCTATTTGCATACTAGATCTCATTGATGTGTATTTCTCACAACTAGTCCATTATGCTATTTATTCTCCTCCTCTTTCAACATCCAAGCCTTTGGGTCTCAGCACCCAAGATTCGGATCAAGTAGATTCCCCATCTCTAGACTTGAGGACAAGGATTCTTTAAAGGAAAGGGAATATTAGGGTACTACCCTAACTCATATACTTTGAGGATATTAAGGAGTACGTTATTAATGTATGGTTCCATCTCCTTTGAATAAGACTTATTAGATAGTTGGTTGATAGTTACTCAATGTAAAAGAGTCACTTTATTAATTGAGACACATTAGGTGGCCAACCCTCTTTAATAGTGGAACTATAGGTAATTAGGGTTTTTTCTATTAATGCACTATATATAGAGTACAATATTTTTTAATGTGATCAAGGAGTGTTAATGTATTTGGAGCTCTTCTCATAGGAGTTTCCCCCCTCAAAGATGGAAGTGAACATTTCTCTCTCTTTTGGACATCACTAATACAAGGTTTCTTTCTCAAGTTTTATGTGTTTCTCTCTTGTTTTTTTTGTTCATATCTAGCATACTATCGCATTATGTTAGATTTCTCTATAATTCTAGGGTTAAGTACATTACATCATGCTTGTAATTCACAACATTTAACCTCTTGAGCTAAGCCACCAAGTTA
This sequence comes from Pseudotsuga menziesii, assembly GCA_001517045.1. NCBI lineage: Eukaryota > Viridiplantae > Streptophyta > Pinopsida > Pinales > Pinaceae > Pseudotsuga > Pseudotsuga menziesii. The sequence goes on along the minus strand of LPNX011110255.1, from coordinate 305,270 downwards.
TATGCTTTTAGAAATATATTTAAAAGTATTTTATGTTGATGTAATTGGAACTTTGTAATGTATTCACTTGTATATCTTATGTATTGTACCCCGATGTTTATTTTGGGAAGTGTTTGTAATGTAATTCAGTCATGTCATTCCCCGATGTTCCGATCGGTAGTTTCTATAATGTAAACAATTCATGTCAAGTCATTGTGGGTAGCCCTCCTATTGATCAAGGGTTAAAGTCCCCGCAGTTGCGGGGCCCTAGGGTTATTAGACTCTCCTAGTGAAGTTGGCCCTAGTGAGTTATTGTCAAGTCAGGAATTAGTATAAATAGACAGTGACCCTCTCTATTTATCACACACTCACTCACACTCAGTTGTAGCGCATAACTGAGAGAGAAGAAGTTGTTGGGACAAGAGATAGAGAGACCGCTATTGTCGGGAGATCATCTTACTGTTTTGAGTTTTTACTTTTGTTGATGATTCTATCTATGAGGGAGTTGTGGGGTTTTCTCCTTTATGGTTTCCCTGAGGAGAAACATTGTGTTCATTGTCTCTTATGTTTGATTGATTTTCTTGTTATTCTCTCAGTTAAACATCCTAATATAATGCTAGCTTGAATGATAAAAATCTAACATGGTATCAGAGATAACCTAAGAAGAAGACACTATGAAGTTGCGAAAACTAGGGCTTCCTACTTTTTGGGTCTCTCTCCATAGATTTTCATCAAAATAATTTTGGGTTGAATCTCCTCTCTAGGGTGCATCTTTTTGTCGAAGCAGAATGTGAATCTAAGCATTTTCAGTTTTTGACCCGGCACTCCTGCCAAAAATTAGGGCTTTCCACAGAAGTGGAATTTTTGAGTGATCCCAGGCCTAGATTGATCTCCTCCTCAAAATTGAAGTTTAGAGATCAATATCAAAGTTTTTGGTTGGACAGAACTCTAGGAAATTCAAAACCTAATCTTCTCCTGAACCAACACTACAGAAATTCAGCTCCAGATCCAGATCCAGATCTGACATCTTGACCTGGTAAGATCTAAATATTTTGTATTTCCATTTGAGGTTCTCAGTTAATATGTCTCGTCATACCAAGCTTGATGAAAAGCTTGAGGGAGCTGATAACTTTCGAGCCTGAAAGTACAGGATCTCCCTGGTCCTGGAAGAAAATGAGTTGGACTCCTACATCAATGAGGAGGTTCCAGTTCTAGAGGAAGATGAGGCTAAGGCCTTACACAAGAATAAATTGTCATGGCTAAGAGGATTATTATTGATTCAATCAAGGATCACCTCATACCATAGGTGTCCTCCCTCAAGACACCTAAAGCTATGTTTGATGCCCTGACCAAACTGTTTGAAGGGAAGAACATAAACCAGAAGATGACTTTGAGGAACCAGTTAAAGAATGTAAAGATCCAGAATGAGGAGACCATACAGTCATACTTTACAAGGGTCTCCCAAATCAAAGAACAACTTGAAGTAGTGGATGAATAATTGGAGAATGCAGAAACTGTGATGACAACCTTGAATAGTCTCCCTAGATCATGGGATTCTTTCATCCAAGGAATCTGTGCTAGAAAGAAGCTAATCAGGTTTAGTAGACCGTGGGAAGAATTATTGCAAGAAGAAGCTCGAATAGTAGCTCGAGAAGAAATGATAGGAAATGAAGATCAAGATCTCACTGTACACTCCAAGAAAGGTAGAAGGGAAAATCATCACCACCAAGGTAACAAAAAGATAATTTTGTAAGAACAAACAAGGATCTATCCAAACTTAGATGCTATACATGTGATGAAAGAGGACACTTTGCTAGAAATTGTCCAATGAATAAGAATGGATCTAAGAATAAGAAGAACTCCAAAAGAAGACATCATGCTCACACTGTTGAGGATGATTATCCTCCCAGAAAGAGAGTAAAACAAGAAAGTGAAGACTCTTCAAGTGATGAAGGATAGGTTCTGATCTCTTCTCTCACGGGAACTGTCACACATGGAAGCAAAGATTGGCTTATTGACAGTGGGGATTCCAAGCACATGAAAGGATTCAAGGAATTCTTTGAGAAACTATCCGAACATAATTCACCCCATAAGGTGAAACTTGAGGATGACTACCAATATCCCATAAAAGGTAGTGGTGAATCCTCCTACAAGCTATACTCTGGGAAGTCTATGAAAATGAAGGATGTCTTGTTTGTACCAGGACTAAAGAAGAATCTTCTCTCCATATCGGCACTGCATGCAAAACGCATGAGGGTTGCATTTGTAGATGGCCAAGTCCTCATGTGGCCAAGAGGAAATACTATTGATGATGCAATAGTAATTGGAGAACAATAAGGAGGATTATACAAATTGAAGGGCCAACCAGAGCAAGATTTGGTTCATGACTCAGTAGAGCCAAATAAAATTTGGCATAGAAGGATTGCACATGTACACTACAGAGCACTACCATTACAAAGAAAAGCTATTGAAGGACTTCCAGAAATCCAGTCAAAACATTAAGGAGTCTGCAAAGGATGTGTGAAAGGAAAGAACACAAAGAATACATTTCCAAGTAGCAAAAGCAAAGCAAAAGGAATCTTGGAAATCATTCACTCCGATGTATGCGGTCCAATGTCATCTAGTTCTTTAAGTGGGTATGTATACTATGTTTCTTTTATTGATGATTTTTCTAGAAAGTCATGGATATACTTTATGAAGAACAAAGATGAAGTATTCATAAAATTCAAGGAATTCAAAGCCTTGATCAAGAACCACAGTGAAAAGAAGATCAAGACCTTTCGATTAGATAATGGCAGAGAATTCACATCAAATGAATTCAAAGAGTTATGCAAAGATCTAGGGATTAATAGGGAGTTATCCACTCCATATAATCCACAATAGAATGGGGTTGCAGAAAGGAAGAATAGAATGATCATGGAAGTTGCAAGATCAATGCTTCATGATCAAGATCTTCCCATGCATATATGGGCAGAAGATGCTAGAACAACAGTGTATGTATAGAACAATACTCCACACAAAGTACTTGAGAACAAGACACATAAAGAAGTATTTTCCGAAAAGAAACCAGAATTCAGCCATCTCAGAATATTCAACTGTCCAGTGTACATACACATTCCGAAAGAAAAGAGGACAAAGTTAGATCCTTTAGGAAAAAAGGGTATATTTGTGGGATACTCTGAAAGCTTGAAGGCTTACAGAATATACTTCCCAAGATTCAAGAAGATCAACATCAGCAGGGACGTAACATTTGACAAAGACTCATCTTACAACAAATCCAGAAAGAGACCTGCTGAAGATCCTGAAGAAATAGAAGCACCCAGAATTCATAACACAACCGTGAACGAAGAAATTCAAGAAGAAGATCGAGAATTAGAAGAACCTCAAGAACATGTAGATCTACCTCAGGATAAGAATCCTCACAAAAGGAAACCTGCTTGGGTACAAGAAGCTATCCAAGGTGCAGAAATATATGGGGCTCCAGAAGAGAATCATAGAGAAGGAAAGAGGACCAGGTCTTGCTCTGGGTATGTAGCTTTACTATGTGGCTTCATCGATAAAGAACCTTCCAACTATGAAGAAGCAACAGAAAGGAAAGAATGGAAGGATTCTATGATCGAAGAGTATCAATCGATCATGAAGAATGATGTTTGGGATGTTGTCCCAAGACCAGAAGTGAAGTCTGTTGTAACTTCCAAATGGATCTACAAGATCAAGCATGCTACAGAAAGCAGCATAGAGAAATATAAAGAAATATTTGTGGCTCATGTCTTCTCCTAGAAAGAAGGAATAGATTATGAAGAAACTTTTGCACCTGTAGCTAGATACACCTCCATCAGATTAGTACTTTCTCTGGCTATAGCGATGAAATGGAAGATACACCAGATGGATGTCAAGACTGCTTTCTTGAATGGTGTAGTGGAAGAGGAAGTGTATGTAGAGTAGCCACTCGGTTTTGAGACACATGACAAGGAGTATCATGTGTGTATATTGAAGAAATCCCTGTACGGTTTGAAACAAGCACCCAGGACATGGTACAATAGAATTGATGGCTTTCTATCCAGTTTAGGCTTTACCAAAAGTAAAGCAGATTCCAACCTTTACTACAAGGTTGAAGATGGTAACCCAATGATACTCCTACTATATGTAGATGACCTGTTTGTAATATGTGGAGATGGGTTGATTAATGATACAAAGAGGAAGCTTGTTGTCGATTTTGAAATGAAGGACTTGGGTATGATGCACTATTTTCTAGGCATGGAGGTGTGGCAGAATGTGGATGGAATCTCCCTCAGACAAGGGAAGTATGCAGTAGAGATCCTGAAGAGATTCTAGATGATGGACTGCAAGGCCATGACCACACCTATGGCATCGAACCTAAATCTATTGAGTGATGCTTCATCAGAAATGGTTGATGCTACGATGTATCGTCAGATGAGTGGATCCTTGATATACCTGACGAACACGAGACCAGATATTTTCTTTGTTGTGAACACCTTGAGCCAGTTCCTGATAGATCTGAGACATCTTCACTTGATTTCTACAAAGCATATTCTAAGTTAATTGAGGGGTATATTTGATTATGGGCTCAAGTATGATGCGAATCATAAGATTAACTTGGAGGTTTATGTTGATTCAGATTGGATAGGAAGTGCCATCGATAGGAAGAGCACTTTAGGGTGTTTCTTTAGTATGGGATCAGGTGTGCTCTCTTGGTTTAGTAGGAAGCAGTCCTGTGTGGCACTGAGTATAGATGAAGCAGAGTAAGTCGTAGCTTGATTAGCTAATTGTGAGGAAATATGGCTGAGGAAGCTACTGTTTGATTTATTTTGATCTCCAATTAAATGCCACTTGTATATATTGCAACAACTAGAGTTGTGTGAAGTTGTCGGAGAACCCAATGTTCCATGACAAGTCGAAGCATATCGAGATCAAATATCACTATATCAGGGATATGGTGCAAAGAGGAGAAGTGAAGCTCCAGTATGTTGCGACGAACAAACAGATAGTTGATGTGTTGATGAAGCCACTGGCCAGAGTGAAGTTTGAGTACTTCAAGGAGAAGCTTGGTGTTCTATAGATCGAGGTTCCCTCCAAGGGGAAGTGATGAGTATGTGATCCATTCTGACATGGTGAGAGGATCGGTTCCTTCCATGGTCAGATGTAAGCGCTGATCCATTCCATCATGGTGAAAGGATTGGTTCCTTCCATGATCATATAGGATTGGTTCCTACATGATCATAGGATTGGTTCCTACATGATCATATATAAGTGTTGAATGCCATTCTTTGAATGGAGGAACCTAGTCAGTTACTAGGAATACTCAGTCTGGGACTGAGGGCCATTATGATGTGACTATAGGATTGGTTCCTGCAAGATCAGATATAAGTGCAGAGCCATTCTGATGTGACTTTGGTATTGGTTCCTACATGATCAAATGTAAGTGCAGAGCCCTTTCGACATGTAGGTTGGATTGGTTCCTCGCATGGTCGAATGTAGGTGTAGAGCCTTTTTGACATGTATGTTGGATTGGTTCCTCGCATCGTCAAATGTAAGTGTAGAGCCTTTCTGACATGAATGCTGGATTGGTTCCTCTCATGGTTAGATGTGAGTGCTGGGATTTTCTGACATAGATGATTGGATTGGTTCCTCTCATGGTCAGTTGTGAGTGCTGGGCATGCCTTTCTGACATTTATGCTGGATGTGTTCCTTGCATGGTCAGATGTAAGTGCGAGGCGGGCCATTATGACTTAGGGTTAGATATAAGTGCTGAAGAAGACCTACATGGAGGCTAGGACTAAAACCAGCATGAAAAGGGGTTGGCTCTATAGAACTTCCTATGACGAGAAGAATCAAGAGATAGCACATGTGATGATGATCCATCAGAGATGTTCCAGAACCAGAGATGATCCAGATCCAGTGATGATCCAGATCCAGTGATGAAGATGACTGGAGGAAGAAGATGAATTGAAGATGAAGATGATGAGAACTTGACGATGATTCAGATGATACAAAGAAGAAGACTTGTGCTGATAAATTGTGTCGAGAGAATACCTTCCTAGTTAAGAGGGAGTGTTGATTTAATTGTAACTTTGGAATGTATTCACGTGTATATATTATGTATTGTACCCCGATGTTTATTCTTGGAAGTGTTTGTAATGTAATTGAGTCATGTCATGCCCCAATGTTTTGATCGGGAGTTTCTATAATGTAAACAAGTCATGTCAAGTCATTGTGGGTAACCCTCCTATTGATCAAGGGTTAAAGTCCCCACAATTGTGGGGCCCTAGGGTTATTAGGCTCTCCTAGTGAAGTCGTACCTAGTGAGTTATTTTCAAGTTGAGAATTAGTATAAATAGAGAGTGAGCCTCTCTATTTATCACACACTCACTCACACTCAGTTGTAGCACATAACTGAGAGATAAGAAGTTGCTAGGATAAGAGAGAGAGAGAGAGACTACTATTGTCGGGAGATCATCTTATTGTTTTGGGGTTTTACTTTTGGTGTTGATTCTATCTCTGAGGAAGTTGCGGGGTTTTCTCCTTTATGGTTTCCCTAAGGAAAAACATTGTGTTCATTGTCTCTTATGTTTGATTGTTGTGCTTGTTATTCTCTCAGTTAAAGATCCTAATATAATGCTAGATTGAATGATAAAAATATAACATTTTAAGAATGTATTAATGATGATGATTACTAACCACTTAGATCAACTCTAGTTTTTTTTTTTTTGTAGCAAGGGAATCGATAACAGGGATGGGGTTAGTACTCACATGACATAGGGTCTAGGGGTCCAATCTCATGTGTTACCACTATACCCCTAGGTGCACCCACACATCCCACAAGAAGGGTAATCCGAGGTGATTTGAATACATGAGCTCCATTTACAACATGTCGTTCATATCAAGTGAATTATTGATTGAGCTACACCCGTGCATGGACCTTAGTTAATTTAAATTGATATCCTTTCTTTAAAAATTGTTTTCATGCTTAAATCATTTGGAAATGAAATTTCTAAAATCTCTTTGATTTTTGTAAGTTAACGAAGTTTGATTTTGTCACAAATATTTTGAAATTTACATTTAATTTACCTACAAGTCCTACATCCCAATACAATATACATTTATTATAATTTTCTTTTACTTAGATACATGGTTGGGAAGATGTAGGCTTTGTAGACACAACTTTGGTTGGTATAGTCATCATCATTCTTCTCTACAATTATGATATTGTTCTTATGGCGAGGAGTCCTTTTGATCTTGATAAGCAACTAAAATTCTTGAGCCTTGTTGCAGCTGCAATTGTTTTCCCCAAATTTTTCAAATTTTGGTCCCCTCCTCATGATTTAGTGTTGTTTTGAATCGTTTATATCTGTGAACCTTTTTGGTCATGCTTTAATTTTGAATGATTTTGAAGATTGACTCTCGGCCTATTTTCAAAAGTTTCCTGTGTTTGAAAATTGTTGTGGGTCGCGGATTTGGAGTTTTATTTGCTACTCGAAGATGAATCGGAATCGTTGTCTCGGAGGTGAAACAGTTTTTTCCGTTGCTAAATTATTGAGTTTTCAAACACTTAGCATTTTTTGATCGAAGGTTGTTGTCTATTTGTCTTTCACTGTTGCGGCTCCCAAAGCATATAAGCACCCGAAATATAAAGCACTCTGCCCACTGATGTGTGTCGGCCTTTTTAGTCGCATATCCGTAGCCTTTTTCTCTTCTGCCGTTGCGGCTGGGCAAAGCATTTGGCTTCCGATGTCAGTGTCCTTATGATTTTCGATTGAAATTTTTCCCACCCACAGCTTAGGTCTTAACTCTTCTGACTCCGATGTGCTTAAGTGTTTTCGCAGTACCCATCGCCTGTTAAGACCCGCTTATGCTACTGTGAATAGGTCTACCCTGCCGATGTTAGCGTTCTAAGCCGTTGATGAGTTCTTTGTTTCCTATCATTGGGGATTTCTTTCGAACCCGTAGGTAGATGAGATAGTGGTGTCGGTGTTTGTTAAGCTTCATAACAGTAATGCAGCACATGGCCTTTATTGCTGCTTAGCCGTTGTGGTTGATATAATTTAACGTGGTTTGATTTTCTTGAAAATACAGTCCCAATGAATGTTAGTTGTCATTTAATTTCAGGAGCGTCCAAGAGACTGTTTCGACTACCGCGGGGTGAAGTTCGAACCGAAACTGACAGGATCTCAAGGGGTGTGAGTAAAGTAGAAGGAAAAATCAAAAGCAACAAAGGCACAGACCTGAAAGGTCTGTCAGTTACTCAGCGGATCATGAGTGCGCGCAGAAAGGATAAAAAAGAGTGATATGAAACGTTTGAGGAACCGAAAGGTCACACGTTTAGGGGCAGCCCAAGCGGTCTACTATTTTAGTTTAAATATTTGAAAGTTAGAACTTACGGGGGCTTTTTTCCCATGGAGAAACTTGTAAACTACTGCTTGTAAGAGGAACTATTTCATTTACAACCAGAAATTGCAAATTTTGCCTATTGGAGAAAGTGCTATGTGGAATGTATCAATGTGATTAAATGAGCGATGTTGAATGGGAACTATTTCGTTTTCAACTATGTTTCATTAACTGTGAGAGCGTTCTAAATTCCTGAACCTATGTTCTTGTCTGAATGTTCTTTAGTTTTCTTTATGATGTTTTCCACTATGAGTAATGGGAGTTTTAACTGTTGATGAGCTATCTTATCATGTATACTTTATTCATGTTTATATGTTTGGTTATAAGAACAGCTATCTACGATTTTCCACAACACATGGACAAAAGTGCATTACTCATGAATTAATATCCATCCCTCTAGAGATAGCTTAGTTAGTTTTACTTTATTACTGTTTATATGATTTAGATGCTTGTGAGTTCTAAGACGAGAGGTAAGAACCTACGCATCACGTTGTGACTGCTCCTTGCATCCTTTATCATCCTGCATTGTTAAATAGGCACGTGCATTTCATACCTTAAGTAAAAAATACATGGTGAACCGGGCCGCAACCGGTAAACCCTTTTAGTTTTGTTACTTGACCTACGGTAGCCGGACCACAAACTGGATGGATTCCCTATACCAAACAGTCACGAGCTAGTTGGGAACATTGACTGGGGAGAATCCCTTGCTGTTATTTCCTACGAATTTCCAGGCCTCAATAGTTTATAGCGCTAGAAGGAGGGACGCCAGTGCATGGTTGGCCAAGGAAACCCGTTTTCCCGAGACTATTCCACCGGTAAGAGTTCAAAAAGAAGTGGGCTTCGTAATCCAATTTCGGAAGAAAGGGGTAGAGAAAATTTGTTTTCCGTTGACAACGAAGTTGTTAATAATTTGAGAAGACACACCAGGGAATATGTGAAGAAGATTGGAGGATTGCCAATCATCCCTGAATTTCCCAGAAGAGAATATAAAAGGAAGGATCATCCTATACTGGAAGACTTAGTGCTAGTTGAGGATTGGGAAGATCTTGTAGAAACAACCTTACAAGAAGTTGTACTACCTTTGAATCAAGAAGGCCCAGATACTCCTCGCAGTTCTCCTGCTCACACTCCTATTTTCTCACCTCCTCACCTTCCACCCAGACTCATGGTAGGCATAAACTCCAATGAACCACCCAACCCACCGAATCCACCACCTGCTTGGAGAGCCAGATCACCTTTAAACCTACCACCTCCATTGCATGATTTACCTCAATCGTTTGAAAAGATGCTGCCCAAATTAAACCCAAGTGAGAAGGTACTAGTAGATGACCACCTGCAAAGTTTTATTTGGCAAGAGAAGGGTTAAGTGCAGGGGAGTATGAGGAGGTAGTTTGCAGACTGTTCCCGCACACCCTTAAAGGAGCTGCAGCATCATGGTATTTTGGTTTTCCTCCAAACTCTATCCCTGATTAGGATACCTTTGAGAGGATATTTAGAAGCAAGTATGTGACTCAGAAGACTCACACCGCCCTCATGAAAGGACTATGCGCCTTGAAGAAAGAGAGAAAGGAGAAGGTGCACAGCTTCACTCAAAGATTTGCAGCATACCTCAAGAACTTTTTTGAAGCTGACAGACCTTCGGATAAAGTCCTGATTGAATATTATACTTTGGCTTTAGGACCCGAGCTGGCCATGTGCGCCAAAATGAAGGCCAAGCCTACTTTAGTAGAAACTTGTGAGGAGGCAGAAAAGGTAGAGGCTGAAAGAGAAAGTATCGAAGATTATCTCGAACAGTCAGGAGAGAAAAGTGTGGGAAGGAAATCCTTGTTGTTTACTAAGCCTAAGGAAGAGCAATCACCAGATTTTGTAAGTATGGAAAAAATGATGCAGAAGCTTTCTAACAAAATCATAGACTTGGAAAAAGAGAAGGAAGCTCAAAAGTTCTACAAGCCCTATTACAAGAAAAGAGAGGATAACAATCAATCCCAACCTCCTCTGCACAATTCAACATATATGAATTTAACAGAGGTAGGAATGGACAATTTTTGCACTTTCCACCAACAACCCCACTCTGAAAAGAATTGTCCTCAATGGATAAAATCAATGACATTGGTTATGAATCATCTATTGGATTCTAAATTAACAGAAGATGGAGATGAAGAAAGAAAAGAAAGTACCACTTCAACTAAAGAACAAGAAGACGAGACCATGGTTCTGTGGAATTTTGTTTCAATAGTCGATGCCGAAGAAGAAAAGAATTGGGGATACAAAGGCGTCATGGAAACCAACGTAACAACAAGGAGCCAAGGGTCGAATAAAGAAAACAATCTCATGCTTCCAAAGATTAAAAGGCTTTAGAAAAATGTTAAGAAATTTCAAAATAATTCCTCAGCTGATAAATTTCCTGAATTCACCATTACCAACCAAGATCCTAAGAAGAATGATACGTTTTCCAATCCCGATGAAGAAAAAATGAATGTTGATAAGCCACATCCCACCGAACCGTAGATGGATTATGACATCGTGGAAGATATAAAGAAGGTAAAGGTGAACATTTCACTATTCGAAATGTGTAAAGTGACGCAGCAAAAAGAAATACTATTGAAAGCGCTTGAAGCATCGGATGAGAGGCTGCCCACTGAAAATCGACCCAAGGAAGAATAAGAAATCGGAGAAGCCAGCATTGGAGGTAAGTCTAAGAACAAAAATCCACCTTTCCTCCTCACTTTTGAAATTTTTAATCACAACGTACATAATTTCCTGGTAGACTCAAGGGCGTCGGTTAACGTCATGCCAATATCAGTCTGTAAAAGGATAAATGGGTATCCTAAGCCATCTACTTGGAGAGTTGTTCATATAGATAGGACGAATGTGAAAGTAATTGGGGAAATGGAGGATGTCCTAGTCAGCCTGTCTTCCAATGATAAAGTGTGCCAAGTTATTGATATTGTGGTGGCCAACATACCAGACGCTTATGGGCTCATTCTGAGCAGAGATTGGTTGGAAAAACTAAATGGATATTTTGCCTCGGATTGGTCGCATCTATGGCTTCTGTATAAAGGAAGCCCGAACCAAATTAAAATCTTAAGGGAGCCTCACATGAAATACAACGTTACTCAACTGGAGGAAAAGAATGAACCAGTGGATTCTGTGTTGGGAAATTATTTTATTGAACTGGAACCTGGAAATTACTAAGTAGAGGAAGCCAGCAACATGTCAGACGCCCAGCCTGATCTCCTTCGATTTTCATAGGCTGATGAAATCGACTATAAAATAGTAAACTTAGCGGTAGGAGTATATTCTCATGCAATAGTTAGCGATTTCTGGACATTGTTTTTTGATGGCTCTAAGACACTAGAAGGGTCAGGGGCCGAATGTGTCCTGATCAACCCCAAGAAGAATAAACATTTTCTTTCATGTATATTAGAGTTTGAATGTACGAATAACACGGCTGAGTATGAAGCGTTAGTGCAAGGTTTAAGGTGTTAGTTTTTCATCACATTAAGCTAGCATTATGATCTTAGTATATTTTCACTAAGAGAATAACAAGCACAGCAATAAAACACAAGCACATCACAAGAGACAAGAGACACAAAGATATTTTCCTCGAGGAAACCATAAAGGAGAAAACCCCGCAACTTCCTCTAAGATAAAATCAGCACCAAAATAGTAAGCGATATCCCAACAGCAGTGGCCTTCTAGTCCCAGTATATTTCCTCCTCCACAAGTGCACCTCACTTAAGAGAGTGAATGATGTGTGTGATAAATAGAGAGTCTCACTCTCTATTTATATTCTTCCGTTCACTTGAATTTCATTTTCACACGTAGGATCGACTAACAAATACTTACCCGAGCCTACACCTTAATTAGTGTATAATAACTCAAGTGCCCTGAAACTATGGGGACTTACCTAATGACTTGACATGACTTGTTTACATTATTAATCCTCCTGATCGGAACATCGGGGCATGACCACATGACTCAAATACATAATAGAAACATCCTGGAATAAACAACAGGTTACAATACATAAGATACATAGAAGAATACATTCCGAAGTTACATATACATCAACACTCCCTCTTAACTAGGAAGGTATTCTTTCAACACGATTTTCAGCACTGGTCTTCTTCTCTGTATCAACTGGATCATCTTCGTCTTCAAGTCATCTTCGTCTTCAAGTCATCTTTGTCTTCAAGTCATCTTCAGATCTGGATCATCTCTCAATCTGTATCATCATCACTGGATCTAGATCATCTCTCGATCTGGATCATCATTGAACATCATCACTGTTGGATCATCATTACTGGATCTGGATCATCACTCGATCTGGATCAACACTAGTGCTATCTCATGATTCTTCTTGTCATAGGAATTTCTATAGATCCAGCCCTTTTTCATGCTAGTTGTAGGCCTACCCTCATGTAGGTATTTTCCCAGCACTTACATCTGACCTGCTCGTCAGAAAGGCACGCCCATCACTCACATCTGATCATGTAGTAAACTACAATCCCATCAGAAAGGCCCAGCACTCACATTCACCAGCATGATAGGACACACCTACTATCATCTGTGAAATGGCTCAGCACTTACAACCACCAGCATGATAGGACACACCTACTATCATCTGTGGAAAGGCATAGCGCTCACATCCACCAGCATGGTAGGACACACCTACTACCATCTATGGAAAGGCTCAGCACTTACAATCACCAACATGGTAGGACACACCTACTACCATCTGTAAAAAGGCTCTGCACTTACAATCACCAGCATGGTAGGACACACCTACTACCATCTGTGAAAAGGCTCTGCACTTACAATCACCAGCATGGTAGGACACACCTACTACCATCTGTGAAATGGCACTGCACTTACAGTCACCAGCATGATAGGACACACCTACTATCATCTGTGAAATGGCACAGCACTTACAGTCACCAGCATGATAGGACACACCTACTATCATCTGTGACAAGGCTTAGCACTTACATCCATCTAGGCGGTAACACATCCTGCTCACAATGATGGAAGGACATGCACTCATATCTGATCATGAGGGGAACACATCCCAACAATCATATCAGAATGGCCCCCAGTCCTCCTTGACTGAGCTACCTGGTAATTGACCATGCGCCTCCATTCTCCTAGAGAATGGTAGTTTCCCTTACATCCGACCTGCTCGTCGAAATGGCCAACACTCACATCTGATATGGAAGGAACTTAATCCTTTAGCCATGAACAGAATGGTTCAGCACTTACATCTGATCAAGTGGGAACACATCCCTCTATCACATCAGAATGGCTACTCAGTTCTTATACTGAGTGTTCCTGGTAACTGACCAGGTGCCTCCATTCCTAGAATGGCAATTGCTCTTACATCTATCCTACTCAACATAATGGACAGAACTCATATCTGACATGGAAGGGAGCAACCCTACCACCATGATAGAATGGCTCAGCCCTTATATCTGACCTACTCATCAGAATGGCTATGGATCTCAGCACTCATATCTGACATGGAAGGAACCAATCCTCTCACCATGACAGAATGGCTCAGCCCTTACATCTGACCATGGAAGGAACCAATCCTCTCACCATGTCAGAATGGCTATGGGTCTCATCACTTTCTCTGGGAGGAAGCCTCGATCTGGAGAACACCAAGTCTCTCTCTGAAGTACTCGAACTTCAACCTAGCCAATGGATTCGTCAATACATCAGCTATCTGTTCCTCCGTCGCAACATATAGGAGCTTCACTACTCCTCTCTGCACCATATCCCTGATATAGTGATACTTGATCTCGATATGCTTCGACCTGTCATGAAACACTAGATTCTATGACAACTTCACGCAACTCTGGTTGTCACAAGTAGCATCTAACTAGAGATCAAATATATCAGACAGTAGATTCCGCAGCCATACTGCCTCACAACTAGCTGAACAAGCTGCGACATACTCTGCTTCAGCTGTACTCAGTGCCACACAGGATTGCTTCCTGCTAAACCAAGAGATCACACCTGATCCCATACTGAAGCAACATCCTGAAGTACTCTTCCTGTCGATGGCACTGCCTGCCCAATCTAAATCAACATAATCCTCCAGGTTAATCTTCTGATTTGCATCGTACTTGAGCCCATAATCAATTGTACCCTTCAGATACCTCTGAATATGCTTTGCAGCAATCAAGTGAACACTTCTCGGATCTGTCAAGTACAGGCTCAAGGTGTTCACAGCAAAGCACATATCTGGTCTCATGTTTGTCAGGTACATCAATGACCCAATCATCTGACAATACATCGTAGTATCAACCGACTCTGACGAAGCATCACTCAATAGCTTCAGGTTCGATGCCATAGGTGTGGTCATGCAGTCCATCATCCTGAATCTCTTCAGGATCTCTACTGCATACTTCCCTTTTCCAAGGAAGATCCCATCTGTACTCTGCCACACCTCCATGCCTAGAACAATAGTGCATCGACACATAACAGGAGCATCATTGGTCTTTTGTCTTCAACCTTGAAGCAAAGGTTGAAATCCACTTTACTCTCAGTAAAGCCTAGAATCATCAGTAATCTGCCCATCCTGTCGTACCATGTCGAACCTCAGGATCTTCTGCAATCACTCCCTCTGAAGTGGAGCATCATACTCCCTCTGTCTTCCGTACTCTATGCACTGAAACATTCTGTACTAGAGTGACAAGTAGTATCCATCTAGGATCACTGGATACTAAGATCCTCTATCTTGAACTTCTTCAAGAGTTCATCTTGCACCCATCTGTGAGCTTGTCATCCTCTATCAACCTTGTGGCAAAAGTTAAGATATTCATCAAGCTCATCATGTATGTGTTATCCCATCGGTGTCTTCTGAACTCGTACAAAGCCTTCCTTCATTTGCACACATGATTATGCATGTCATGTGACTTCACTTCTATTAGCTGTAAATGTTTCTTTGTAGACTATGCCTTCTCTTCATGAGAAGCCTCATGCTACGAATCTTTCTTTGTATCCCACGATGTTTCCATCTACTGCATGATGGAACTATGAACTTCTCTTCAGGTCTCGATACTACGCCCGGACATCATTCTTCTTGAACTGATCTTCCCTTCCTTCTTGGTGGCTGGAAGGTTCTACATCAATGATGTCACTGCACTCTTCATATTATTCTTTGTCTTTGAACTATCGTCACTTGTTCTTCGGAACAAGTCTTCATTCTTCTTTGCTTGTAGGCGATTATGTATGCGATCTTTCCTACAAGTCAAATGCAATTGTATGGTTAGAAACATTTCATAAGGAATATTTATACTGGAAAACACTTATGCATAAATATATGATCATGCAACTACTTGA
>LPNX011110255.1:235898-288147 GCA_001517045.1 Pseudotsuga menziesii | reverse complement strand
CTTCCACAAGCTTGTCACCAAGCTGATGTGATATATCATATTGAAATGAGAACCTCAAATGGAAATAGCAAAGGATTAGATCTTACCGATTTGAGGTGCCCATCCTTGTCCCAGAGTTCGCTGATCTACGGTTTGTCGCAGAAACCCTAATTTTCAAAACTTGGAATCTTTCAGATCTAATTGGACAAACAGAAAGATATCTTCAAATAGAGCTATCCAATGTACTCATTTTCTGAAAACAATGAAGGGAAGCTCCCGGAACATGAAGCCCTAATTTTCCAATTTCTTCTGCAGAAATTCCTATTACTGTTTCTATGATATCTCCGAAATTAATGATCCTCTATGTCTAAACGTTTGCACTAAGGTAACCTCGCATGTCCCTGATCCAACACCATAGGTTTCATCAACATTGGTTTCACCATTTTGGATTTATGATCCTTTTCCCAAGGTGACCTGTTACAGGACTGTTCAAAACAACAAAGTTGTACGGCATGCCACGTGTCACTGGTTCATCTTCTGATTCTGATATTCTGAACACATAAATTAAAGTCCGTGCCCTTTCTGGAAAATCTTCAGGAATTCCATTTGGACCTCTGTAGCCCAAGATATTGCAGATCTCCCCAGGTGTCCTGTTTATGGATAATTTCTGGAAGAGGATGGAACCCTAACTTGGAGAGATCATATCTCCCAGAATATAGGGAATCTGAGGCTGATTTTGGACACAGTGTTCATCAGGGTTTTATCTTCGGCCCCTGAAATTTTTAGCTTCAGAGACTTCGCCAATCTCGGAATATAGCGACTGTACCAAAACTTAGCAGTTTTAGTATTTAGGGTTTCTCCTAGCTCAAGGTCAAACTAGGGTTTGACTTTCCCGGAGTTTCACCCAACCAAATTTATTGATCCAGGTCTCTAAACTTCGGTTTTGATGAGGAGAACAATCCTATGCTGGTCTCACTCAAAAATTTCTCTTCTGTAGAAAGCCCTATTATCCATATCGAAACTGAAAATGCTTGAAATTGAATTCCACATCGACAGAAAGATGCACCATTCAATGGAAAGTCATCTTAGCATACTTTTGCTGAAAATATGTGGAGGAATATCCACAAAATAGGAAGCCCTAGTTCCTATAGCTGCACAATGTATTCTTCTCAGGTTAGCTCTGATACCATGTTAGTTTTTCATCACATTAAGCTAGCATTATGATCTTAGGATCTTTTCACTGAGAGAATTACAAGCACATCACAAGAGACAAGAGACACAAAGAGATTTTCCTCAGGGAAACCATAAAGGAGAAAACCCCACAACTTCCTCTAAGATAAAATCAGCACCAAAACAGTAAGAGATCTCCCAACAGCAGTGGCCTTCTAGTCCCAGTATATTTCCTCCTCCACAAGTGCGCCTCACTTAAGAGAGTGAATGATGTGTGTGATAGATAGAGAGTCTCACTCTCTATTTATATTCTTCTGTTCACTTGAATTGCATTTTCACACGTAGGCTCGACTAACAAATACTTACCCGAGCCTACACCTTCATTAGTGTATAATAACTCAAGTGCCCCGAAACTGTGGGGACTTACCTAATGACTTGACATGACTTGTTTACATTATTAATCCTCCCGATTGGAACATCGGGGCATGACCACATGACTCAAATACATAATAGAAACATCCCGGAATAAACATCGGGTTACAATACATAAGATACATAGAAGAATACATTCCAAAGTTGCATATACATCAACATAAGGAAACCAATCGAATTAAAGGTAAGTAATATGAAAGTTTTTGGAGATTCTGAGATAATTGTAAAATAGATTTGGAATCAAATACATTGCATTTCTCCTCACTTAAAATCTTATCAAAATGAGGAATGGGACCTACTCAAACTTTTCGATGAATTTAATATTATATCAATTCCAAGACTTAAAAATGCAGCAGCTGACTTGTTGGCCACATCAGTTGCTAGGCTTGTACCTACTAATAATCGATGCTCCGTTGAAATGCTTTTCAGACCCTCAGTCCCTGATATGATTACCAACTTACGAGTGTTCGACGATGATCAGCATATTATAGAATGCTTAACAAATGACTAGGTATTTAAAGGGGCGATTATAGATGATGAAGAGCATCAGGCCGAGCTGAAGTATGATAATTTCATCCCTAAAGGAGTCAAAACCTTAGAAATAATGTTCGATCTAAATAAAAAATTTAGAAAACCAGCAAATGTGAAGACCCACAACTCCTCTCTACAGTTCGAGTTAATAAAAATAGGGACTGAGACAAATCCTAAATATGTGAATCTTGGCAAATGTTGTTCACCAGCAAAAAGAGATAAGTTCATAAATCTCTTTAATCAATATAAAGATGTTTTCTCCTGGACATATGAAGATTTGAATACATATGACACCAGCATCATCCAGGATGTTATCCCCATCAAATCTAGCATCAAACCGTATCAGCAACCTTTAAGGAAAATGCACCCCAAATTGGAACCTCTGATCCAGAGTGAAGTTAAGAAATTATTGGATGCTAGGATCATTTTTAAGGTCAGACACTCTGAATGGGTCTCAAATATGGTACCACTGAGAAAAAAATCTAGAGAAATCAGGCTATGCGTGGATTTCAGGAATTTAAACCGTGCTTCAAACAAAGATAACTATCATGTTCCACCCATGGAGCAACTACTACAAATGGTCTCATGTTCTGAACTATTTTCTTTATTAGACGGATTCTCGGGCTACAATCAAGTATTAGTAGCCGAAGAAGACAGATTGAAGACAACATTCAGGACCAGATGGGGAACTTTCGCTTATCGAAGAATTCCCTTTAGGCTTATAAATGTTGGAACTACATTTTAGAGGGCTATGGACATAGCCTTCCATGGTTTAATTGGCCGTAGTATTGTAGTGTATCTCGATGATATTATGATATTCTCAAAGAGGAGAGAAGAACACACGTTTCATCTAAGGCAGATTTTTGAACACTGTCGAAAATATGGCATCTCACTCAATCCCAAGAAGTGTGTGTTCTCTGTTATAGAGGGTAAGTTACTGGGTCACGTAGTTTCAAAGAAGGGAATATCTATAGATCCAGAAAGGATCAAAGCCATTGAACATATTCCCTTACCCCATAATAAAAAAGGGATGCAATCATTTATGGGAAAAATAAACTTCATGTGAAGATTTGTGCCAGACTTTGCTTAGATTGTCAAACCTCTGCAACAAATGGTGAAGCAAAGTGCACAATTCAAATGGATTGAGATTGAGAAGAATGCATTCAGCAAAATTAAAACCGTTGTTGCACACGCACCCTCCCTAAAAATCCCATATTTCGATAAAGATTTTATTCTGTATACTTTTGCATCCGATGATTCGCTAGCAATTGTGCTTACACAAAAGGAAGATGGGGGGGAATAATTTCCAATATATTTCATGAGAACTGGTCTACAAGGGGCCGAATTAAATTACCCACCTATTGATAAAAAAGCTTATGCAATATTCAAAGCAGTGAAAAAATTCAGGCCCTACTGTTGGGCAATAGGGCAGACCCGGGTTTAAACCTTTTGTGTCGCACCAACAAAAGACCCACAGTGTTGGCCCTTTCGGCAACAACCTGCGCGCAAGTTGCAGTCTCTCCCGAAACAGCTATGGGGTGCCGCAGAATCAGGTTTCTGCAAGCCGAGAGGGGGATTACTATACCTTAGCCTTAATAATCTTATTAATCAATACTATAAAAGCTTTACCATTCATTCACATACAACTTCGCGGATAAATAAACAGTCGTTACTTGCTCAACCCACTACAGGGAATTCACAGCGAAGCTAAATATTGACAGCGATCTAATTTATTAGATGTATACAGTTATTAATTCATAAAAGATAACATAACAGAAACAGCACAAGAAACCACGACACCGGATATAACGTGGTTCACCCCCAATGTAGGGGCTACGTCCACAACTGTTTTTTATTCAACTTGCTACAAAAACCATAGTTTGATCTGCGCACTCAGCTGCAGATCCTTTCAGTCCTCAAAAGCCGCGCACACAGCAGTAGGCCCCTGCGCACACAGCTGCAGGTCGTTCCTTAATCTTCCTTACAAAAACCCTCTGCGCACACAGCTGCAGAGGTCATCCACGCACACAGCTGGGACTTAACCTTTTCTTACAAAACCAATCTTAGCTTCGCCTTAATCTTTCTTTCATCATCAAAACTAACCTATCTTCTTTACACAAGCGCTTATTTATACTGCGCATTTTTACAAAACCATGGTCTTAAACCATGGGCACCCAAAACCCTAAACCCTGTATTTCAACCACGGGTTTTATTAAAAAAAAGGTGTTTTAACTTCCCCTGATACCCCTAAGACTGTTTTGACCCGTAACTCCTCTTACAAATTTTCTAATTAACCGCGGAGTTACCCAAATGTGGAGTATGCGCCCCAACACCTACATATTAAAAAATCGAACCAAGGTGATCGTCCCATACCCAGCTGTGAGGTCCCTTTTTGTAAAGAAGGAGTTATGAGAAAGAAGGGGCAATTGGGTAACAACTCTTCAAGAGTATGACCTTGAATTCAAGCCAGCTTCTATAGTTAAAGGAAAACGGTTGTGCAAGCTAATGGCTGAAAATGGGAACAACGACGAACACGCCTGGGAAGATGAGGCTGAATTACATTTGACGGATGTATGTCCTTTGTTCACAGCCCCTGAGTCTTGGTATAGAGACCTCGTGCATTACCTTCAGGTAGGATTGTTGCCATAACATTGGAATTCTAAGCAAAGAAGAGCGCTACATTCAGCCTCCTATCAAATTGTTGAAGGAATATTATTCAGGAAAAATTATGACAGAGTTCTTCTTAGATGCTTAAAGAAATAAGACACGATGAAAGTAATGATAGATTTGCATGACGGGCCTGCTGGGAGACATTTTTCAAGAGATACTACAGCACACAAAATTCTAGAGCCGGTTACAATTGGCCCATGCTTTTCAAAGATGCACACGCCCATGTCAAGAAGTGCGACATTTGTCAAAGGTGTAGTGGAAGACAATCTGAAGCAGCCGCACCACTGAAGCATGTGATGATCACAGAGTCATTCGAGCAATGGGGGTTGGATATTATTGGAGAGATAAAGCCGAACTCTTCCCTACAACACAAGTACATTCTAACCACGACTGATTACTTCACTCGCCGGGTCAAAGCCATCCCGCTGCGCAAAATAAATGAGGACGCGGTCATTAGCTTCCTACAGGACCATATTATGACCAGGTTTGGAGTTCCAGTTTATTTAGTCTTTGATAATGCTACTTACTTTTCATCGATTAAATTAACATCTTTTTCTCATGATAAAGGAATAAATTTGCATTATTCTGCTAATTCCTATCCACAAGGAAATGTCCTAGCTGAATCTATGTTATAGCAGATTTCACCACTCTAGGTGAATCACACTTTGTATGGCCTTCCCCTGTCCCGCTGCAGACTCTTTAGACCCCATGGACCATCTTTTATCCTTTTATGTTTCCTTGATCATCCCTTAAACTATATGAAAAATGATATACGTGGCTTTTAACCCAATAACCATGTACATCGGGATGTGTGAATAATCCAAATCCTTTTGGAGTTTTCCTTGACATGGATCCGACTCATTCGACTCCTGGCCTTCCATATGCTTTGAGATCGCTCAGATTCAACCCTTCATTATCCCTTGTGAAGCTATATAAGGAACCCCTTGGTACATTGAAGGCATATAGAGAGATTGAGAGCAAAGAAATTATAGTCCATTGTTTTCGGAATTTATACTTGAGTCTGCATCCCTTTGTCCCTTGGAGCACTGTTGTGTTCTTCCCAAGCTTGCCTTTTGCTAGTAAGATTGCTATCGAGAGATGGAGGATTGAGGTGGTGGAGGCCCAAGTGGGGGATTCAGTTTCTCCGATTCACAGACGTGCCATCAGAGGTTGTATCTATCTTGTAATCTCTGATTTACATTAATAAGAACTATCTTTTCCTGTCCAATGATGTGTATTTGATTGAATATTGTATCCATTGGAATATGTCAAATGCTTTTACATTATGGATTATATATGCTAGAATAGATCTAACACCATGATATATAGTATGCTTGTGTTGTTTACTTGTTGTTGAGGAAGTATTATTTCAATTCAAGCTGAAGATTGGAAAGCTCAACGGGGATCTACTTCAACCGTCCGGAATAAGGTACGAGTTCTGATCCTTTAGTGTTAGACATTTTATTTCTATTGCATATTGGGAAAGATTGATTTCTGGAGTCAAAGCTGTCTGTTGTGGTACCCCAAGCCATAGGAATTTCTCTCCGTAACAGAATTGGCGACTTCGCTGGGGATGTTCCTTGTTTTTATTTGGGGGTTTGCGGGCACAATGGGCTTGATATTATTGACTTGCTCTTTGTTTCTCCTTGTTTCTGGGTTGCATTTTATAGTATGGTCATCCATTGACACTCCCCTTTATTGGTTTGACCCTTGGCTTTCTTTTTACCACTGCCTTCTCTGTATACGCTGGTTTTTGGCCAAAAGTCACGTACATATGCGGATTTTTGGCCAAAAGTCACGTATACACGTAGGTTTTTGGCCAAAATCTGCGTATGCACTCAGGTTTTTGGCCAAAAGTCGCGTATATACGCAGTTGTTCTTTAAATAGTCGCGTACATCCTCCCTTTTGGTGAGTTTGATGTTGTGGGAAGTTGTTGGGTGGGTTGTGAGTGTGGTTGGGTCTTCCTTGGGTCTGATGTTGTCTGTTGGATGCTTCTTTTGTGACCAGAGACCACTTTTTCATTGATGTTTCTTTGAAAGTAGTTTTAGTCATTTTTTCTTTTTGTTTTTCCATTAGTGCATTACTCTTTTTGTCTCGGTGTTTTGCTAGGCTTGTGCTTTATACTTTCTGCAAAGACTGAGAGTTTTAGATGACTTTTATTGCATTTTTCATTCTTTTATATTGAAAAATACAAAGTAGTTTCACTCTTAGTTGCATCTTAGATATGGATTCGAGGAGGTACTTGCATTGGATTGCTTGGATGAGAGTTGTGTTTAGGCTTTCATATAGGAAGGATTGCATTGGCATTTGGAAAGGAATATATATTTATGCATCTCATGTAGTGGCATACCCTATTTTTCATTTGACAAAGATTGCACTTAGAATTGTTTGTTATGGTGTGCACTTTTATTTCACTGCTGAGTCTTCATATCACTAGTTGCACGACCATTTCCCTTTGAGTAATTACAGCCAACTAAAATCAATGCATAATTTAAAATGAATTACACTCTTTTCTTTTATAGGGTGCACCAACAAGCTTAGGTTTTAGGATCTTGGAATAGTTCATTGTAAGTCAATTCTCCAAGATCACTAAACAACAACATCTAGGTGTCTGTCCAGGGAGTGTGTGAAATCCTTGGTATAACCATTGTTCTCAGGATCCTCCTCTCAAACAGGAGTTAAGCACGAGGCAGTGTGAGCAATTATTGATTGGGATGACCCCTATTCATAACTGAGTAGCACCGGAGATATTTCCAGGATTGTATTCCTATCTGGGGGCTCTTTCAAGAGTTTCAGGCTTTGCTACCCTACCCATATGGTCAATCCCGCCTGCGACTGTCCACCTGAGCTTTGATTATATTGAGGTGACCTTAGTGACCTTACCTAGGATATCAAGGGGGTACTTGTAGAGGTTATTCTGCAGGTGTCCCGACCAGGTAGAGGTTGGACAGCACAGTCTCTTTATGCGTTGAAGCTAAGGGCCACTATAATTGGTTACGTACCTCTTCTTGTAGTGTATGGGAGTTTCGAGCCTCTCCTAGGCGAGACATACCTGCTGCATTCGGGAGCTCACATATCCTCCCCTTGGTTTGCTTGTATTTTGGCTGTAGATTTTCTTAGGAGTGTGCTCTTTGTGCGCTAGTTAGCCTTTGGAATCGTGGTTACTTGAGTATATTTATGCTCTCTTGAGTTCGGGTCCTTTTATTTTCGGCATGCCTGGTATACTATCACCCGTCCTTGGTCCTAGTACGGACCCTGGTGTCAGACTTGGGGGCATCACAGCCCCTTACCGTGCTCATAGATTTGGGAATGGTCATATTGCATCCTCTACTCCATTTGTGGAGGATTTTTATTCCCTTCGCTCAGTCTTTACACCAGTGGTCACCCTTGTGGGGGTGGTAGTGGATGCATGAACGTTGGTTCGACACCTTACTTTCCTTTTTTATGTCCCATCGTTCACTGCATTGTTTCCTTTGGGTGCTGTCGTCATGATCATTCCTCCCTATATCCTATAGTTTGGATTTTTTATTGACTATTTTGGGTTGTGTTGGACTAATATGGTTGTCATGTAGGGTCCAGTTCTTATACACTCTCTCCATGGTTTTGACCCATTTGTGTCGCTCACAGGTATTATGTATGAACTGGCATATAGGTTAGGATGTCACATACGCTTACACTTATGCATGACCTTATGATTGTTTCATTTTAACCTTAGGTATGAACCCATTCCATGGTATCATAGAACCCTCATGCTATTGTTAGAAGTGGTACTATGTGAATGGTAGAGCTTTCATATACATTGGTGCCCTAGTTAGCTCCCTTTTTCATTTGGTACCCATGCTGCGAGTCCTCTCTTAGGTTCGGGAGTCCCTTTTAGTCCCGCCATGACATTTCGCAAGAGCCTCATACTCCTCTTGATCTTATGCGGGCCTGTTTCCCTCTGGACTCCCCTATGTCAAGTTGTGAATGCATTATCATGAGCTTTTCCTGCCTTATTGAGCTTTATGCCGGCTCTCCTGACATTGCGTTTCAGCCATATAGCCCGAGCTTGTCTCATGTCTAGCCATGCAGAGCCATTTTTATATCCTTCGCAGCTTGATTTCCATTTTTACCGGGAGGGGATTTTCCCCCGAGTGTCGATATCCTACACATGTATCCTTGCATTGAGCATAGGTATGTTCCACTGCTTGGAACTAGTTTGTTTTCCCTGATGACACTCGTCTCCTCCTAGTTTGTAACTATAAAGCTAGTTTATTCTTTTTTCAAGCTTTTCAAATAACTGAAAAAGTCCAAAAAAATCAAAAAACCAAAAATGCAGACAAGGAAAGATATTATTTTTGGTAGCTGTCGAGTCGTGTCACCTTCAAACATAGCACTGTATATCACATCCATTGGTTGGGTTATAGTTTGACTTTAGGAGCTGTACTCATTTATCTGAGTTTATCTCCACCAACTGGTTAAGCTTCCTGTCCCTATGGAGCCTCTGTTGATGCCTCCTATGTCACAGAGATGTCCCAGTTTGTATATCGAGTCTATGATGCCTTCATTCAGTCACCATACGCTTTTATGCTCTTGTTCAAAGGAAGTTGAAACCTGTGTCGGCCATTCCTCAGTTTTCTTAACTTTGCATGTCGGACATTCCCGGTACAGTTATTGGTTCATGCACCTTATGATCGAGTCCTTCCACATTAGACAGCTTTGCAGAGTACCTCATGTTGGATGATGGGGGATGCCTTAATGCCCTCCTTCCAAGGGATTTCATCCCATCAACTTCAGATCATTTACTATGGGATTGGAGTCTAGAGTCCTTTTGAGTGCCTTGAGACTTGCAGTCATCAGTGGCAGGTTCTCTTGCCATCAACAATTTCTTGGGAATACATCAATGTCCCCTTATCGATGGATCCTCTCAAGTGTTCGACCTCAAGACATCTATTCACACTTGTTAGTTTGCACTCTAGTACCTTGATTCCCATTTTCATTATCGGTGGGTAATCTCGCGTCTGTTAACGGTATACATCAATGACCGGTAATCAGATGATGGACTACTATGTTCGACCTCGACACCTCTATTCGCATAGTAGGACATGTACTCGTAGCGGTTGGTGTAGAAGACTTTCCAGATTGGTGGCATCTCTTATATGCTACCTCCTTGATCGTGCCAGTGTTCATGAGATTTCAGCTCTCGTGACTTGATACCAGTGTATGTCAGATATTTCCAGCCATTATGGAGATCTTGATTGTCGAGCACCCTATATGCAGATAGATTATTATCAACACACAGAGCATATCAGATTTATTGTCAACCCGAGAAAGTCTTTTATTTCAAAGGATAAATGCATAGTCTATGCTTAAGCACAAGATCATTGTAATTAAACACTTTCCTCTCTAACAACCATGTTCATTCCTCAGAACCTGTGTAATCCCACCAATCTTCTAAACACTACAAATTCAATTTCTTCCTACCATGTATCAACAAGAAATGAAATCAAATTCAAACAACAATTGCAGATAAAAAGGAGATCCTATTCATATCCCAGAACAAGTGATTCTCCTATTCAATCTAATCACTCTTGAAATACATAAACATAAACTGAATGTAATCTAGAAATTCAATTGTAGAAGATTGAGTTCAGCTACTCTAAGGAATTGAATTACAGGAACGAAAATCAACAATTACAACAGAAAAATAATTGCAAGGATTCGTGGGATGACAATCTAAAACCATGAGATGAACAGAGCTGTGTACAGCTATTGCATGAATTGCATAAAGAAAGCTACCTACTCAGTCGACTGTTACTCTGTACCAATTATCAATCTCAGGAAAATGTAATACTGCAAATCCACACATACTACTGTTGCGCACACAGGCAATATAATCAGCAAAACATCACACGACAATGAATTCAGAAATCCTACTTTAACTCAGCAATCTCTGCGGAAGGCGGGCCCAGCCTTCACACAGAGATGCTGGATGAACAACGTACAACTCCCTTAAATTAGAGGTAACTCTTTGTATTAAACAAAGGAATGATTACAGATTGCTTCCACTATCAATACAAGAAATGAATTATCTATTTTCCAACCCCCCGGGTCGAGACAGCTTCCCACATTTATACATACAGAATATAACATCCGATCCTATTACAAAGGGCAGCCATGAAGATCTCTGATCTTCAAGCACCCTGAATAACACTGGTTGTTACAAAACGTGGCATGGTGCAAATATAGAAAATGCAAGAAAGCTGTTGACTGGCCCGGAAGTGGCGATCTTTTCAGATCGCCATGATATTCGAGCAGCTATACTAAAGATCCCCCAATCGTAGCACATTCTATTACGGCTACTCTGTATAGCTCTATCTGGAATGTTGCATAAGAACCATGTGCCTTAATTGATGATTGAAGGACTGAGGATCCTCTTGAATCATGAACGCCCCTTGTTTCAAGACTTGTTCAGCTCCACTTCCCTGCAGTCTACTCATCTCAAGCTATCTTCATAAATCACAACATATTAGCACAATTTTGAGAGATAAACAGCCTTAATTATCACAATCATAAGCATTAATAAGATAAAGCAATGATCAGTCTTACCTTGGCAATTTAGGGAATAAAGTGAGGAAAACAGGTCTGATTGGCATGCTGAATGGTGTAAAACAAGGGAAGAAAAGCTGATTAAGGATGGTTAAAAGGGGACCAATTTTAGACTCAACATCTCCCCCCAACTACCCTGTTGCATGTCCTCATGCAACAACCTACCTCATTCGGAGTCTGAGTCCTGCATTGAGCTCTGTTCATGGAGGGAGGAAAAGTTGTAGGGAAACTCATGTTCCTCATCTGTCTTCGGAAAGCCTCTGTGAATAACCCAGTACTGCCAGCATCTCTGCTCCTCTACCCTAGTCAAGGAAAAATCCATGTTATATGGTGTTGCTGGCCACCAAATGAGAGGAAATTTAAACTTCAAACCCAACCAGTTAACTCCACATTCCTTCATACTTCCCACGTAACCCTTGACTCTAGAGAGTGCATGTTTAAAATTCTTAAAGCAGTAGGGATCCTGGTTTCTAAGTGCAGAGGAGGTAGCCTGCCATCTGTGCTTGTTGCCTTCCAATGCAACCTGCTGCTGCCTAGAAATGGATTTGGTACAAGTGGAGATTACCTCTTCCTGCAGTTTCATGATATGTTGTTCCTGGGGAGTACTGGAAAGGAAACTTCTGTACCATGCCAAAAGAATGCTAGGATTCTGGGGCTCACTTCGAATCCATAAATTAGTGTGGGCTTCATTGTGGGAAAAGGTCTGAAAAGACCTTTCCCACTGAACGTGATTGCTCACAAAAGAGGAAAAGGCTCTTAGCTGAACATCCCCTGCAAATGGAACAGGATTCGAGTGGCGGTCCAAAGGGCAAGCCATCTCGTGCAAGTATAATTCACACAGTAAGTTCTGCTCCTCAAAATTACTTCCAAAGAATGTCTCCAAAAAAATTTCTGAGGTTGTGATTTCAAATGACCTCCCCTCCTGTACAGCCTTTAATTTAAACCAGAAAAACTGCTCGAAGAGAAATACTGGATAAGAGGAAGAGGGCTTCCTGGTGCCCATGAGTTCTTGAGATAGGGCATACTTCTGCTCCTTCTCCTTTTGCATGGATTGAAACTTTTTCAATTCCCTCATCTTGTTCTGCAACTCTTCTACCTGAACTCTATGGGCCATACGTTCTTCGGCCCCCTGCTCTTCCAGTGCTCTAATAATTCTTCTATGCTCACTCAAAGCAATCATCTTTTTCTGGTTTTCTTCCACCTAACTTTTCCAATTGGTCACTTCCAGTCTCAGGGCTGAGACTTCTGCTGTGAGGTTTAAAATTTCCTTTTTACAATGCTCTTCTTGCTCTGAATCCAAATTAATGAAATTTTTGAGAGGGAGAAGCACTGGTTCTTGTGGGACAGTGTCCTCCAGCACATC
Organism: Pseudotsuga menziesii; assembly: GCA_001517045.1. Classification (NCBI taxonomy): domain Eukaryota; kingdom Viridiplantae; phylum Streptophyta; class Pinopsida; order Pinales; family Pinaceae; genus Pseudotsuga; species Pseudotsuga menziesii. The sequence continues at coordinate 275,413 of LPNX011110255.1, read as the reverse complement.
TAAGTTTCCTATGAGAGTTGCTGGTTCTTGTGTAACAGCAACATCCCCTAAATTACCTTCCACAGCTGTATTCATGGCTTGTTGAGACACTGGTTCTTGTGTGACAATGTCTTCTCCCTGGTCAACCTGCATTTCTAAATTTGGTTCGAGAGTTGTTGGTTCTTGTGTGGCAGCAACATCCCTTGGATTACCTTCCACAGCTGTATTCATGGCTTGTTGAGACACTGGTTCTTGTGTGACAGTGTCTTCTCCCTAGTCAACCTGCATTTCTGAATTTGGTTCTTGTGTTGTTGGTTCTTGTGTAACAGCAACATCCCCTAGATTCTCTTCAGCAGCTACATTCATTGCTTTTGGAGACACTGGTTCTTGTGTAACAGTGTCTTCTTTGTTCTCCTGCCTCTGAGATTGGATATCTTCCCCATCGTGCACCTCTTCCTCAAGGATCTTAGTGTCACCTGAGGCTTGTGTCTGTGTCTGTTCATCCTCGCTCCACTGTGCATCAAGTATGATATCCATCCCCGGGTCGTCCTCTAATTGAATTTCAGGAATCCCTGTTGCAACTCCCAAGGATGTTGGTTCTTGTGTTACAACATCCTGGCTTACCTCTTCATCCTCCTGTGGTTGCAATTCTTCTCCTATGAGCTCTGTATCATAGGAGCATTCTGGAGTTACCGTGCAAATCTCTTCATTAAGTTCCAGGGTGTCCTCCATCCCAGGTTCTTCTCCCACTTTCTTTTCCCATTGGAAAAGTATATTCAGGGTTGCTGGTTCTTGTGTTGCAGCCCCCTGTTCTAGTTCATTAATGTCCTACCCTTGTGGCTCTGTTTCCATAATTTCTATATCATGCATGATTTCATCCTCTTTCTCCTCTGTCACAGGATTGATGGCAACTTCAGAAAGGAGGTTTAAAGATGCTGGTTCTTGTGTTGTAGCACCTTCTCTTTCCACAGCTTCCTCTATTGTGGCCTCGGGCTGCTGAGCTATACAAGTGTGAAGTATGATCTTATGGCCTGCCTCTTTGAATATTTCCCCACAGGCAGGACAAATCACTCGCTCATATTCCTTGCTAGGCTCGGTAGAGTTTGATTCCTCCAACTGTTCTGCAGCTTCCACCAATGTATACATTTTCCTCTTACCTTGTTTTCTGCAGGTTTCCTTCCATGTCTCCAATTCCCTTCGAAGTACTTGGACGTCCTCTTTTAATAGTGTGTTCTCTTAAAGAAGTCCTTCTATGCTGTGTTCTTCCTCGACTGCCTTTTGTGGAGCATCCATCGGCCTTGGTACAAGGATTGGAAACTCAACCTGTGCCTCTAGGGTTGTCCATCTTCTTTTGAATGCCTCTATTGCTACAGCTGATTTAGTTCTTTTCCTTCTGACTGGTGAGGTTATATTGAGTTCCTTGATTGATCTCTTTCTTCTCCTTTGAGGTGTTTTCTTTTGTTTCCCTAGGATGTCAGAATTCACAACTGAGGTCGAGGAGATGTTTTCTTGCTCCTCAGGTCGTTCCTCCTCAATTAGATTTCCTCCTTCCCACTCAGGTGAGGATTCAATAGTTACCAGCTCAGTATTTTCTTCACTTTCCTTGGCTCTACCACCTTCAGGTTCAATTGTCACAGCATTTGATGCTGCTCCAATTTCACCTTCTGCTGTCAGAGCTGCCCTGTTGTCTGTGTTTTTCACAAGATTTTTATCAACACTTTCCCCCAATGGTTCTGCTTGTGTTCCCTGTTTTTCTTCTTCTGGTGCAATATCATCCCTCCCCCCAACTACATTGGAGGGACTCCGGTCCTCCTGATGTTGTTGAAGCTGTGCCTATTCTACTGGGACACCCGGCAGAGGAGCAGGTTCCTGAGTGCGGGCTGTGAATTGATCCCAGGTGATATTGTGCTGGGCCAGGGTTCTTGAAATGATTAATTTTATAAGACCATGGTGGGTTAGGGAAACATGTGGATGTTTAGCAGTTTGGACAAACGTCGCCATATGGTGCAGTTCATGAAGTAGATAGTAAGGAATATTCAATAAAATTCCATGGCGGAGATGGGAAAGCAAAGGTAGATCAGAATTATAAACAGTTTGGTACCTACCTTCACAAGTGATGTACTTCTTGAGAAAGACAGCAGCCTGATCCCATGGCTATGGCAATGAGTGCAGTGCAATTCCTCTCTTTGATGATTGAACTTGCTCCCCCTCTAGTAAAAATGCTTCCCGTGCAGTCGTCGTGGGGACTCGTCGTCCAAACCATGCCTTTCCCACCTGTGGAAGAGTAGTAACCTCGGATATAATGACCTTGGAGACTTCTATCCGCAGCCCCCATACCTCAGAGTGAGTGTCCTTGAGGTGTAAAGAAAATTGCAAAGCTGCTTCCCAGTTAAATCCATCTAGTCGCTCAAAAAAATTCGATCCAGCCAGCGGCTTGAAAGATGGCAAAAACCACAGGATTGTTTCTGAGTTCCTATGTATTCAAAGGTTCATGATGAGTTGGAAGCCCCATAGTCCTGGCTACAGAGTTATAGGGTCCAAGGATGGAGGTTGCAGTGCAGAGGATGCACAGATCGCTGAGCGAAGATGTTGAGAAAAAATGGCAAATTTGGAAAGTTGAGTATAGAGGGAGGTTCGAAATTTTTATGCCAAATTGGGGAAGGTGGCGGTTATGAGTTTTTACGTCGCACGAGGGAAAGGATTAATTACCATAATGATAATACGTATAAAGGCATGACTGATATCATTAAATCAAATCAATACTTAATCACGTGAAAATCAAAGCCATACCTCGTGAGACTGTGCGTCGGATAGCCTGCGGAGAATGGTGGGACGTGCGATTGCTGACGTTGCAAAGCCGAGCTCATGCATAGTCATTGATTTGATCATAATGACGTGGATAATTCCATAATTCCTTCCACAAATGAAACAAAAAACATCACGTCGCCGGGGTCGGAATTATGCCAAGTTGGCCGGCACGAGTGGGATAAATTAGAGCCATATCTAATAGTGGAAGCAATTTTCTTTCGTTAACACAGGAGTTACCACTGCAGGCTACAAGAGAACAATATTTAATGCTGGAAATGTCCACCAAATAGAGCGGAATTGCAGTTTCCCAGCATGATATTGCGGCCGATTAAGAAGATGTTACAGCCACCAATGATGATTCACGGCGCCGGGAAAAGATTGGCGGTAGCAAGAAAAATCATGGCTGCCAGGGAAAAGCTCGACGGTCCTCGAAAAATATGTCACAGCAGCCGGTAAATATGTTGCAGCCATCAGGAAATGATTCATGGATGCCGGGAAACGATTCATGGCTGCCGGGAAATGGTTCACAGCTGCCGGAAAAAGGATTTTCTGGTCATCGGGAAAAGGTCATGGCCGCCGAAAAATATGTTGCATCCGCCGGGAAATGGTTCACGGCTGCCGAAAAAATGATTTTCTGGTCATCGGGAAAAGGTCACGGCCACCAGAAAATATGTTGCAGCCACTGGGAAATGGTTCACGGCTACCGGAAAATAAAGTCCACAATGGCTGGAAAAAGATGTCGCGGCCGCCGGGAAATATGTTGCAGCCACCGGGAAATATGTTGCAGCCGCCGGGAAATAAGTTGCAACCACCGAGAAATATATTGCAGCCACCGGGAAATATGTTGCAGCCGTCGGGAAAATTTATTTTGGGGAAAAGGGAAAATGCGACGCAGGGAAGCAGAGGAAGACGACTCCCGTTCGACAGGCCCAATCTGGTCATTCGCCTGGCACTTCCCTGCAAATTTTTTTTTTGTTTTTTAAAAGTAACAATAGCCAAAAAGATCAAGTGCAAAAAGGAAAATAAAGAATTATACGCTACAGTAAGAAAAAAAATTATTTATGTACAGTTCAAGGGTTGGCAGAGGCAGAGAGAAGTTCCTGCCCTGATGTCAGCTGATACTCTGGATCGGCGGCGATTTGTGAAATGAATGCATCTTTCGAAATAGGCTTACGATACAGTCGTAGTCTGTGGCCATTAGCAAGTAATGGTATGCGATTGTCATCAATGGTCACCAGACGGACAGTGCCGTTGTCAAAGACCCTGTCAACCAGGTATGGACCTAGCCACCTTGTACGCAATTTACCTTTAAAATCCCTTTTGAACCTAGAGTCATAGAGTAACGCCCAGTCTCCCTCGCTGAAGAATTTCTTTTTAATAAATCGGTCATGCCAATTGGATCTCTGTTGCTGAAGCAACAAAGTCTGGTCCACTGCAGCTAACCGCTTCTCATCCAATTCATTTAATTGATTCAATCTTCGCTTCTGAGCTTCTGTTACATCCAGATTCATTTCGGTGGTTGTCCTCAGGGTTTTAATCTCAAACTCAATTGGAAAGATGGCACTCTTTCCATATACTAAATCATATGGGGAGAAACCGGTGGTGTCGCACCAAGTCGTGTGATATGCCCACAATGCTTCCGGAAGCCTGTCAGCCCAATCCTTTCGATGGCTTTTAACTGTTTTAGTAAGGATGTTTTCAATGAACTTATTGGTACTTTCCACCTGACCATTGGCTTGGGGGTGGTAAGGTGAAGACACCCTGTGCTGCACATGATATTTCCGGAGCAAGGATTCAAATTGGTGTGACATGAATTGCGGCCCCCCATTGGTAACTACTTCTTTTGGTACCCCGAAGTGGGTAAAGATCTCACTGTATAGAAAATCAATCACTGCCTGGTCATTATCCTTGGCCAAAGCTACAGCCTCCACCCACTTGCTCATATAATCAGTACAAACCAAAATATAGACCTTCTGTCTGGAAGGAGGGCTGATAGGGCCAATGAAATCCAGTGCCCATCTATCAAATGGTTCAACTACGAGTTGGTACTGTAGGGGCATCTGATCTGTTTTATTAGGTTGGCCCATCCTTTGGCAGCTATCATAGGACTGAACATACCTTTTAGCATCCCTGAACAGAGTCGGCCAGTAGTAGCCCATCCGCATTGCTTTATGCCCTGTTCTTTTTTCTGCAAAGTGCCCTCCACAAGGCCCCTCATGACAGGCTTTCAGTATATAAAATATCTCATCTTCTCTTACACATCTCCTGATCTCAAAATCGGGCCCTGTGTAGAAGAGATGACCATTTAGCCAAGAAAACCTGGCACTCCGCTGAATAATTTTTCTTTTTTCTCGTTTAGACATATATGGCGGGAGCTTTCCTGCAACCAAATAGTTAGCAATGTCTGCATACCATGGAGAATGAGCTAAAAGTGCGAATATATGTTCATCTAGGAAAGAGTCCTCAATAGGCAAACTGTCATCACTGTTAGTAAGACGGGATAAAAAATCAGCAACAACATTTTCTTTCCCAGGTTTATCTATAATGGTGATATCAAATTCTTGCAACAACAAAATCCATCTGGTCACTCTGGCATTGGTAACAAGTCTATTCATTAAATATTTAATGGCAGAGTGGTCAGTGTGCACAAATGTAGGATACCCAGTGATATAATGTCGAAATTTATTGATAGAGTAAACAATAGCTAGGAATTCTTTTTCAGTAACAGTATAATTAAGTTCAGCAGGGGCTAAGCTTTTACTAACATAGTAGATGGCATAAGGTACTTGACCATCTTGCTGTCCTAATACTTCCCCAATGGCAGTGTCAGAGGCATCTGAAGAAATATGGAAGGGCAGGGTCCAATTAGGTCCCCTTAAGATGGGAGTTGTGGACAGCTTCGCTTTAAGCTCATCGAATGCTGTCTGGCATGCTGTATTCCACACAAATTGTGTATCCTTCATTAAAAAAGAGAACAAAGGAGAAGCCAGTTTGGAGAAATTTTCTATAAACCTTCGATAATATCCGGCATGTCCCAGAAAACTTCTCACCTCTTTCTAAGTTGAAGGGGTAGGTATATTCTTTATCACTTTGATTTTTGAAGGGTCTACCTGAATGCCATTGGCAGAGATAAAATGCCCCAATACCAGCCCCTCACTCATCATCATATGGCACTTTTCAGTGCTTAATGAGAGCTGAGTCTGTTCATAGCGAATTAAAACCTTCTTTAAATTTTCCAGTGCTTCGTCAAAATCCCTGCCATAGGGAGTAAAATCATCCATGAATATTTCCATACTATCATTGACTAATTCAAATAATATGCCAATTATAGCTCTTTAGAATGTTGTTGGTGTGTTACATAATCCAAAGGGAAGCACTCTGTAGGCAAACGTTCCCCAGGGACAGGTGAAGGTGGTTTTATCCTAATCCTCAGGAGCAATCTGGATTTGGTTGTACCCACTGAAGCCATCTAGGAAGGAGAAGAACTTCTTCCCTGATAGGGTATCAAGTACTTTGTCAATAAAGGGCAAAGGGAAATGATCCTTTTGAGTTTCTTTGTTCAATTCCCTGTAATCAACACAGACCCTCCATTTCCCATTTTTCTTGGGTACAATTACGAGTGGAGAGACCCACTCACTATCTGAAATAGGATATATAAATCCTGCTTCCAAAAGTTTCTGGATTTCCTCCTTCACTGTATCCCTCGGATTGGGGTTCATGCGTCGTTGGGGTTGACACACAGGCCAGGAGTTACTTTTAATATAAATGTGATGGGTGCACAGATTAGAGGGAATACCCCTCATATCTGTATACTCCCAGGAAAACGCCCCCTTGTGTTCTTTCAAGAGGCTGATCAGGCGTTTATGTTCCTCTAAGGAGAGATTAGGATTGATATTCAAAGTCCTTCCAGGCTCTACCTCAATAGGAATACTTTCTGAATTTTTCAAAACCGGGATTACGTTTGTGACCTCAACTAAGGCTTCTTCCGTAAGATTTTCTTGTCCTTCCTTGCCCAGGGTAGTGTTCAGAATTTGATAGACCTCTCTATTCACTGAAGTGGATTCACTAATGAAATTGCTAATAGTATCATCTTCTGTTTCATTTTTAAAATTTAAGGCCTTCCCTATAGTTAATAGTGGCTAGACATCCTCCTCCTCCTCCTGCTCTATCCAAAGGGATGTTTCAGCCTCTAGACTTGTCCGAGCTGGAGGATAAAGGGTGAGTTTTTTAGTATCCCTACCATCAGATATAGTCATGGACCCCGATCGACAGCTGATGCAAGCATCAGCTGTGGCCAACCAAGGTCTCCCAAGGATCAATGGGTGTCCCCCCAGCTGCAATTTTGGTTGTAATACCAAAAAGTCAGCTGGGTACTCCCATGAATCTACTGAGATGACGAGGTCATCCAGAATCCCTTCGGGTCTGATGGTGGATCTGTCTGCTAATTCCAAAATAGTGGGGTCAGTCTAATATTAGTGAGCCCAAGCTTCTTTACAGTCTCTATTGTTATAACATTGATTACTGCTCCTAGATCCACTAGCACATTAGGTATCTGTGTCTGTCCTATCTGTACAGTGACGATAGGATTTCCAGGGTCATCATATTTAGTCACAGGGGCTTTTCCTGTTATCAAGGCAGATAAGTTCCCTATGACGTGAACCGTGGGAGGATTTGTGGGTTTCCTTCTTGCTCTCTTAGTGCACAAGTCCCAAACTGTTCTAGCGTAAATAGGCACATCTTGAAGAGCTTGAAGAAGGGGGATTTTGACATAAAGGTTCCTTAACTCTCCGAGGAGGTTAAACTGAGGTTGCCACCCGTTCTTGGTAGCATTAGTCTTTCGGGGTATGGTGGTTTCTTTATCAACTGGGAAGGCTGTGTATTGTCAAATTTATCATTGGATGTTTCAGCCATCCCTTTATCATCGGATGTTTCAGCCGTCCCTTCTAAGGGATGCTCATCATCTTCAATGATAGGAACTGTGTCAAATGGATGCTGTGAACTCCCCTCTTCTTTATGCATAGAGGGTGAAACATCCTCTGTAATTACGGGTTCTACTATTTTCCCAGATCGTAAATGGATGTCATTATAGGGTACAGGGGAAAGAGAGTAGGTCGGCATGTTGACAGTCTCCAATTGATGGACTGCTTTATTATTTGTGTTAGGATTAGGTTGGGCAGGCAGCTGAGGTTGTATTGGTATATTCGGGACAGAATTATTCTACAGTTGCACCTGCGACTGCTGAGGTAGGTATTGAGGATATGGAGGAAATTGAGGGAATTGCGGAAACTGAGGATAATATGGTGACTGTTGAGGTGGAGGTGGTTGAGGAAACTGGTTCCCAGGATGGAAATTCCTCCATCCAGGAGACCACGACATAGGTTGATGTGGTGGCTGTGTCCAAGGACTCCATGAGTTATATTTTTGCATTGCAAGTTGGGAGGAATTCCACTGAGCATAATTTGAAGGGAATTGTGTATTCACATTTTGCATGTTATTATTCCAATTTCCCATATTATTCAAAAATGGAAACGAGTCTGGAGGCATACCTTGATTTCGAGGTTGCCACGGTTTCTTCTGTGCAATAAAGTAGGCTGCTTCCACATCCGGGTTTGATGCCTGTAGAACGGCCTTTACTTGAGGAAGTGAGGGGCATTCTTTCATGTCATGGTTCAGCTCACACAGCTGACATACATCTACTTTGTCAAGCGGGCATTCTCTCAGCGGATGATTCTTTCTACATTGGGGGCAGAAAACACCTAATGTGAGATCCTCCACTGCTTGTTTTTGTTTTTCCTTCAGGACATCGATCTCCGAGGAGATGGAGCTCATCATTTCCATTTTAAAATTTTCAAGAATATTTCCTATCTCCACATGGGTAGCGCCTCCATTGGATGACTTCTGAGTTCGGTGAAGACGTCACGTTCTAGCTTATCTCGTTTGTCCCGCTTATTGTTCCTGGAAGACCCCCTGGAGTATCTCCTGCACAGTTCCACAATTTTTTCAAAAGGTTCTTTGGAGATATCTCCCTTACCAAGCAGGTTCAACATGTCTAAACAATCATCCCTGATCCCCCGAAGCAAGATTATCTTGAGTACGTCCAACCCCATGTTCGTCTTCCCAGCTCTCTGCACATTGTACAGCAGTCTTTCCACAAAATATTCCAAACTTTCGTCCTCCTTCTGCACCATTTTAAATAATTACTCTCTCTTGTCCTTGGTGTTACAATATTCCTGATATTTCTCCAGGAACACCTGTTTCATTGTATCCCAATTAGCAACGGTTCCTCCCCCAAGGCTCATGAACCAGCGTAATGCATTGTCCTTCAGGGTAGCATGAAAAAGTTTTAGCTTTTGGGCATCGGTGATATAATCATAGATGCGACAAAGAATATCGAATTCAAAGAGGAATTCGTCTGGGTCTTCTGCCGCCTTTCCATGGAAACGAGGTAACACCAATGGTGAGATATTTTTCATATGAGCTACCCCTTCTGGTTGTTGAATCGGAAATTGCAGTATAGCCATCGTTCCTTCTGGCAGGGAGCGATTTTCATGATGATAGTTTTCTCCCATTACTTCTTCCTCGTCATCCCTGTGTCTGTTACTCATCTCCTCTTCTGTTTTCTCCTCTTCGTTTCTTCCTGCCTTCTTCTCTGCGCCCTTCTCCTGTTCCTCTTTCTTTTCCTTGTTTTTCCATTGATCCTCGAAATTCTGGTGGTACTAATCCCACTCTTCCTTAGTTACAATCCTCCCATTTATGTGGTAGGTCGGACCTCTACCAGCAGGTCCAGTTGTAACAGCTGTGTCTTTGTCTGCAGGGATGTTTGAGGGAATCACAGCTGCTCGTGTATTCTCCACCGTGGATCCCGACGCTAGCGCCCCAGAATCGGCAGGGTTTCTTCTGATAGGAGTTTCTTGAAGACGAGCCCTGGTGGATGAATCAGTTCTGTCAGCAAGATCGTCGATGAACGTCCTTCTGCCCAATGGTAATCCTCGACCGCGACCCAAGCCACCTGCACTGTTAGTATTTTGTGGGGTTTTGGGAGTTGGGAGTTGATCGCATTTTACCCTCCTCGTATTCATGCAACCCAAATCATTTCATCAAAGAGAATAAAAATAATATCTGACTAGAAACAATTACCAGATGCAACTAATGATAGTGTTTAATTTTTATCCTTCCCCGAAAATGGCGCCAAAATGTCGAGCACCCTATATGCAGATAGATTATTATCAACACACAGAGCATACGAGATTTATTGTCAACCCGAGAAAGTCTTTTATTTCAAAGGATAAATGCACAGTCTATGCTTAAACACCAGATCATTGTAATTAAACACTTTCCTCTTTAACAACCATGTTCATCCCTCAGAACCCGTGTAATCCCACCAATCTTCTAAACACTACAAATTCAATTTCTTCCTACCATGTATCAACAAGAAATGAAATCAGATTCAAACAACAATTGCAGATAAAAAGAAGATCCTATTCATATCCCAGAACAAGTGATTCGCCTATTCAATCTAATCACTCTTGAAATCCATAAACATAAACTGAATGTAATCTAGAAATTCAATTGCAGAAGATTGAGTTCAGCTAATCTAAGGAATTGAATTACAGGAATGAAAATCAACAATTATAACAGTAAAATAATTGCAAGGATTCGTGGGATGACAATCTGAAACCGTGAGATGAACAGAGCTGTGTACATCTATTGCATGAATTGCATAAAGAAAGCTACCTACTCAGTCGACTGTTACTCTGTACCAATTATCAATCTCAGGAAAATGTAATACTGCAAATCCACACATACTACTGTTGCGCACACAGGCAATATAATCAACAAAACATCACACGACAATGAATTCAGAAATCCTACTTTAACTCAGCAATCTTTGCAGAAGGCGGGCCCAGCCTTCACACAAAGACGCTGGATGAACAACGTACATCTCCCTTAAATTAGAGGTAACTCTTTGTATTAAACGAAGGAATGATTACAGATTGCTTCCACTGTCAATACAAGAAATGAATTATCTATTTTCCAACCCCCCGGGTCGAGACAGCTTCCCACATTTATACATACAGAATATAACATCCGATCCTATTACAAAGGGCAGCCATGAAGATCTCGATCTTCAGGCGCCCTGAATAACACTGGTTGTTACAAAACGTGGCATGGTGCAAATATAGAAAATGTGAGAAAGCTGTTGACTGTCCCGGAAGTGGTGATCTTTTTAGATCGCCATGATATTCGAGCAGCTATACTAAAGATCCCCCAATCGTAGCACGTTCGGTTACGGCTACTCTGTACGGCTCTGTCTGGAATGTTGCATAAGAACCACGTGCCTTAATTCATGATTGAAGGACTGAGGATCCTCTTGAATCACGATCACCCCTTGTTTCAAGACTTGTTCAGCTCCACTTCCCTGCAGTCTACTCATCTCAAGCTATCTTCATAAATCACAACATATTAGCACAATTTTGAGAGATAAATAGCCTTAATTGTCACAATCATAAGCATTAATAAGATAAAGCAATGATCAGTCTTACCTTGGCAATTTAGGGAATAAAGTGAGGAAAATAGGTCTGATTAGCATGCTGAATGGTGTAAAACAAGGGAAGAAAAGGTGATTAAGGATGGTTAAAAAGGGACCATTTTTAGACTCAACATTGATCTATTGTATATCTTCAGCTATTATGGAGATCATGGTCCTCTTTGTATATCTTCATCATGGAGATTCTGATCTATGTATATTGTACGTGGCGATGACCACATATGTGATATCATGATTATGCCTATTCATGGCCATTGTACTCTTATGTATCCGGGACTGCTATATGTACTTCTAGTTATATGCAGAGTTGTATTATTGTACTATGTTGATTGAGTGGCTGGTCTTCCATTTGGGATCCTTCATCACTTCACTTCTGGGATGGACTTATAATGTATTTCGGCCATCGTATGACCCCTCTGACCTCACACATTAGGGGGCATCTGTTATAGCATATTTCACCACTCTAGGTGAATCACACTTTGTATGGCCTCCCTTGTCCCGCTGCAGACTCTTTAGACCCCATGGACCATCTTTTATCCTTTGATGTTTCCTTGATCATCCCTTAAACTATATGAAAAATGATATACGTGGATTTTAACCCGATAACCGCGTACATACGCAAGTTTGTCCCCGATAACCATGTACATCGGGATGTGTGAATAATCCAAATCCTTTTGGAGTTTTCCTTGACATGGATCCGACTCATTCGACTCCTGGCCTTCCATATGCCTTGAGATCGCTCGGATTCGACCCTTCATTATCCCTTATGAAGCTATATAAGGAACCCCTTGGTACATTGAAGGCATATAGAGAGATTGAGAGCAAAGAAATTATAGTCCATTGTTTTCGGAATTTATACTTGAGTCTGCATCCCTTTGTCCCTTGGAGCACTGTTGTGTTCTTCCCAAGCTTTCCTTTTGATAGTAAGCTTGCTATCGAGAGATGGAGGATTGAGGTGGTGGAGGCCCAAGTGGGGGATTCAGTTTCTTCGATTCACAGATGTGCCATCATAGGTTGTATCTATCTTGTAATCTCCGATTTACATTAATAAGAACTATCTTTTCCTGTCCAATGATGTGTATTTGATTGAATATTGTATCCATTGGAATATGTCAAATGCTTTTACATTATGGATTATATATGCTAGAATAGATCTAACACCATGATATATAGTATGCTTGTTTTGTTTACTTGTTGTTGAGGAAGTATTATTTCAATTCAAGCTGAAGATTGGAAAGCTCAATGGGGATCTACTTCAACCGTCCGGAATAAGGTACGAGGTCTGATCCTTTAGTGTTAGACATTTTATTTCTATTGCATATTGGGAAAGATGGATTTCTGGAGTCAAAGCTGTCTGTTGTGGTACCCCAAGCCATAGGAATTTCTCTCGGTAACAATCTACTAACAAAAATCTGATTAGAATTTTAAAGAAGACTGTGATAGAAAACCAGAGGAGTTGGCACTCAGCGCTAACAAACACCCTTTGGGATGATAGATTCACCCCCAAGTCATCGATAGGAGTGTCGCTGTATGCCCTTGTGTATGGTAAAGAATCCATTCTTCCCCCCAATATCATGCTACCCTCTTCTATAATAGCTCAAGAGTCTAGAGGGTCAGAGAATGAAGTCTTGCAAATAAGGATATATAATCTTCTGAAAGCAAAAGAGGCCCGATCTAAGGCCAGAGAGCGCTTTAGGCAACAACAAGAGGTAATAAAGAGATGGTTCGACAAACACAAGGCAGGAACAAAAGACTTTGAAGTGGGATATTTGGTTCTCAAGTGGGACCACCCCCATGATGAGAAAGGAAAACACACGAAATTCCAGCAGTTGTGGGTAGGTCCTTTCCAGATTGCGGCAAAGCTTGGTCCTTCCACTTATAAGTTGCAAGATCTACAAGGGTGGGAAGAGAACTTACCAGTAAATGGTTTAGTTCTCAAGCCTTATTTTTCCTGAGTTTTTTTTGTGTTCTTCTATCTTGTATATAAACAATCTGGCTTGGTCGTCTTTGTGAGTCATGAAGTTTAGTTTGTTTTAGTTAGATTTCTACCGATTTCAATAAAGGAGGAAAACCTGTGGTTGCATGAAGAACATCAGAATTTTGGAATGAAGTTCTTGGGTATAAGATTGTGTATTGATGTTTATCTAAATGAAATTCTTCCAGTTTAGCAGTTTCCTCAAATATCTATGTACGCATTGAGGTCATGCTTAACCCCTGTGAAACAAACCAGAATCAAAGGGTCTGGAATACTATTTCGAGGCTCCATCCATGTCACATTTAAAATGTTTTAGGGAGTGATAGCAAAGGACCCATGGAAAGAAGCAAGGTAAACAGTATATTAGATATAAATGATCCCATGCCAAGAAATGAAGGCCAAAAGGCAGATAAGAGTCAAAAATCCTATGAAAGTGTTATATATCTAAACAAATGCTAAACCATATAAGTACTAAATCGTTGAAAGTTCCTCTCCATCTGTGAGCTGAAATGTGAATACGCCTCTCACACAAAAGGACACTTGGGATAGAGGAGCCTGAATTAAAATTCAGAAAGAAAGGCAGGCAAAAGGACTCATATGAAAAGGACAAAGTCCAAAAGCACACAAAGTGCTAAAATGGCATGGGAATGAGGAACAAATGAACATTTATGTTTACCATGTGCTACAATCCTGTGGTGTCCAAGCTGGCAGCTACCTGAAGACAAAAGTAACAATGAAATTCATCTTTCGGCCTCAAAAGAGTTGTCTTAACTTGGGAATCCTGGTTTCCACTCTCCCAAATCGTACTATCATCAATGATTAAAAGTACATACATTCGACATTTGAGAAATCCAGATAGATGGAATAATTCAATAGGTTCATGTGTTATTAAACAGTATGTCACTCAAGGAATAATCGTCCAGAGATCTAGGTTCACCAGGTAATCATCAATTTTTGCATTTGCAACTATTTTCCCTGAATTTTTCAAATTTTGGTCCCCTCCTCATGATTTAGTGTTGTTTTGAATCATTTGGATCTGTGAACCTTTTTGGTCATGCTTTAATTTTGAATGATTTTGAAGATTGACTCTCGGCCTGTTTTCAAAAGTTGCCTGTGTTTGAAAATTGTTGTGGGTCACGGATTTGGAGTTTTATTTGCTACTCGAAGATGAATCAGACCTTTTGTTCTTTGTAAAACTGCTATCTCAGAGGTGAAACAGTTTTGTCCATTGCTAAATTCTTGAGTTTTCAAACACTTAGCATTTTTTGATCGAAGGCTGTTGTCTATTCGTCTTCCGTCGTTGTGGCTCCCAAAGCAGCTAAGCACCTAAAATATAAAGCGCTCTGCCCACCGATGCGTGTCGGCCTTTTTAGTCGCATATCCATAGCCTTTTTCTCTTTCGCCGTTGTGGCTGGGAAAAGCATTTGGCTTCCGATGTCAGTGTCCTTCCGATTTCCGATTGGAAGTTTTCCCACCCACAGCTTAGGTCTTAGCTCTTCCAACTCCGATGTGCTTAAGTGTTTTTGTAGTACCCATCGCTTGTTAAGACCCACTTTTGTAGCTGTGAATAGGTCTACCTTTCCGATGTTAGAGTTCTAAGTTGCCGATGAGTTCTTTGTTTCCTATTGTTGGGGATTTCTTTCGAACCCATAGGTAGACGAGATAGTGGTGTCAGCATTTGTTAAGCTTCATAACAGTAATGCAGCGTATGGCCTTTCTTGCTGCTTAGCCGTTGTGGTTGATATAATTTAACGTGGTTTGATTTTCTTGAAAATACAGTCCCAATGAATGTTAGTTTTCATTTAATTGCAGGAGCGTCCAAGAGACTGTTCCGACTACCACGGGGCGAAGGTCGAACCAAAATTGACAGGATCTCAAGGGGCGCGAGCAAAGTAGAAGGCAAAATCAAAAGCAACAAAGGCACAAACTTGAAAGGTCTGTCAGTTACTCAGCAGATCATGAGTGCAGGCAGAAAGGATAAAAATGAGGGATATGAAACGTTTGAGGAACCGAAAGGTCACACGTTTGGGGGCAGCCCAAGCGGTCTACTGTTTTAGTTTAAATATTTGAAAGTTAGAACTTACGAGGGGTTTTTTCCCTTGGAGAAACTTGTAAACTACTGCTTGTAAGAGGAACTATTTCGTTTTACAACCAGAAATTGCAAATTTTGCCTATTGGAGAAAGTGCTACATGGAATGTATCAATGTGATTAAATGATCGATGTTGAATGGGAACTATTTCATTTTCAACTATGTTTCATTAACTGTGAGAGCGTTCTAGATTCCTGAACCTATGTTCTTGTCTGAATGTTCTTTAGTTTTCTTTATGATGTTTTCCACTATGAGTAATGGGAGTTTTAACTGTTGATGAGCTATCTTATCATGTAAAATTTATTCATGTTTATATGTTTGGTTATAAGAACAGCTATCTGCGATTTGCCACAACACATGGACAATAGTGCATTACTCATGAGTTAATATCCAGCCCTCTAGAGATAGCTTAGTTAGTTTTACTTTATTACTGTTTATATGATTTAGATGCTTGTGAGTTCTAAGACGAGAGGTAAGAACCTGCGCATCACGTTGTGACTGCTCCTTGAACCCTTTAGTTTAGTTACTTGACCTACGGTAGCCGGACCATAAATCGGACGGATTCCCTATACCAAATAGTCACGGGCTAGTTGGGAATGTTGACTGGGGAGAATCCCTTGCTGTTGTTTCCTGCGAATTTCCAGGCCTCAACAAGCCTATTTTTTCTCTAGTATAGATATGATTGTTAACACTGACAAAAAGTTAAGATAATCAAATCCAAATAATATATCAATTGTGTTAATTTTATGTATGAAAACAATATCTAGGAGGAAGTGACTTTATACAAATATATTGGAATCAATCTTGATCCAAACTTAACTTCAACTATAGCATTGATAAAATGAATAATAAAGGGAGGAAATATTATTATGGACTTAAATAAATTTATAAATTAGTGCACCTTTGGATTTGAGATAAGAAGAAACTCCTCTTTTAGAATCTTTTCACTTTTGTTATCTTATATGGCTATGAATTCTAGGGCAACAACATCTCTAGAGAATCATGGAGAAAGATAAAGAAATTCCAAAAACATTTTATAACATATAATCTCAAAATTATGAATAATGCACCCTATCCTATCCTCCTCATAGAAGTTAGTCTCTCCCCCATTGATAGCATGGCTAGGAAAAAGTACCTAATGTACGTGAACAAGATAAACAACATGGGATATAAGAGACATCCTAATATTGCTTCATACTCCAGCCAAAACCACTTGAAACATAAGCTAAGTTGGCATAAAGATGTCAAGTCTTGGCTAAATCATTGGGCAGTCGAACAAGAGGTCACTTCGAAAAATCATGATAATAATTTTTTTAACAAAAAACCATTATCGATGTATATTGGAAAACGGGGATGCAAACAACCAAGATTTATAAGGTGAGTATAATAACTCCAAAATAATAGTTCCCATAACAAGGTTTTAAAAATTTACCAACAACATTTCCCTTGCTACTACAAAGTATTTCAAACTATAAGTACATATGAATTGTCCTCGAAAAACTATGCATTTATAAAACATAAGACATCAAAAAAGAAGCACGGAGTGTCGAAACTAAATTAGCCACCCCTAGCTTACTTGGAGGTCTCAAAGTTGATAAGATCCATTTATGGTTGATAGAAAAAATATTCATCCTGATCTCATGCTATTGGAAGTGAGTTTACCTAACAATGACTCTCTTACACCAGATTAATCAATTTGAATTTTGTCCATGTCTTCTATGGCATCCTCAATCTATATACCCTACAGAAGGACATGATCCTCGACATCATCCATATGTGTATTAGCCACAAGTGATAAGAGATTTTCCTAGTATCCTCCACTAAGCCATCCCATCTTAATTGCATAATTTTGAGCATGGCCTAAATGTCCCTTATTTCGGCCAAGATGTCCCTGAGTTCAACTTTCCATGATGCCATTGTAGAAATTATATTGCTTCTCGATTTAAAAAATTGTTTCCCACTGCCAAAAGTTACAATATGACAACTATAAATAGATTCAAACAGATACATCTCTCTACCCATAACAACTATAGATTTGAACCCATCAACAACCCACACTTCTTATGTCCCCTCTTTTTTGTCAACTTCTAATTGCCTACCACTCCACACATCTGCAAAACATAGGCTTAATAAGGACCCAAGAACTAACTCGGGCCAATAAATCATTCCGCTTAACCACAAACCCACCCAAACAGAAGCATAGTTTGCAAAATAAAGACCACAACATAAATTGTTTGCAATGAAAACATTCTAGAATTCTCTAACATCTTCTTCATCCCTAAGAGCAATAACTTCCACCATAAATTTAAGCATGCGAACACAGGGGGACAAGTACACTGATGGCACCTCACATGGGTTGTCAATTAAACATATTCTCCTCCTCGATATGAAGCCGAGGGTCATGTGACCATGCCTTTCCATGCAAAATAACATGCAGTGATTTCCCATCATTTTAATATTTATTTCCATATTCATTATCCCAAGTGCATAAGGGTGGTAACCTATGGCATCCATTGATAATTTGGTATGCTATTTTGATCAACCTTAACTTCTTTATCATACAAAACACCTTGACTTGCGAAATAATTTGCATGAGAATTGTTTTTATTTGAATGTGGAATAGATGAAGGTCCTCAACCTCTCTGAAATATTAGAAGGCTCTTCTCTATGTTCGTTCTTGAGGGGGGTCATCTTTACTTAGATTCTTCCTGATTTTTTGAATGAGTAAAAGATAATCCACACAAATAGAAACATTATCCATATGTTGTGTAACAAGCACTTCGACCCCCATCATCACAACTAACTATCCCAATCACCAAGCGAAGGTGTTCACAATTGTCCCATTAGGGTCTATCCAGACCCCTCCAACACCTCCCACCCCTAAAATAGTGATAATATTAAAAGTATTATTACATCTAAATTTAAGGAGAAGTTGTGGTGCGAGAAAGAATTAGAGGATAAGAGAAAATTAAGATACTATAAGGAGGTGACCAACCCTAATCTAGAATATACAAAGTATCCATTTGTTTTACCTAGCATAAAGAATAAAATCAACAATGCTAAAATAAAAACAAACTCTCAAAAGCTCCATTGTGAAACAAGGAATTGGACAATTCGTAAAATGTCATGGGATGAAATAATTTTTCATCTTTGTGACACTAAGAAGGTTAAAGATGAAAACCACCTTCTCATTAAATGTCTTCCATACACCCACATTATAGCACAATTTCAAATTATTAATTACAACATTAACCCGTCACAACTATAATAACCTAAAAATGCTTCTAGTAAAACTTTTCAATAAAAAAATAAAATTTTAAAAAACTAAATAATTCCTTACTTTTTTTTTAAATCCAATAACAAAAATTATTTTAATAAACATTAATTAAAAATCATATTTACTATCATTAAAATTATTTAAAACTTACATTTAAATTATCTTTTCAAATATTTTAATATAATTAAATTAAAATAATCATAATAAAAACAAACAAAATTATATAATAGCCAAATTATACTCTATAATATACTAGTAGACTAACACCTATTAGCAACATATAATAATAGCATCAATAAAAAACTTTCCTTAAAATTTATAGGTTACCTTTTCATATATTAAATAATCAAATTATTAGTAGACTAACACCTATTAGCAACATATAATAATAGTATCAATATAAAACTTTCCTTAAAATTTATAGGTTACCTTTTCATATATAAATAATCAAATTATTAGTAGACTAACACCTATTAGCAACATATAATAATAGTATCAATTGAAAACTCTCCTTCAAATTTATAGGTTACCTTTTCATATATTAAATAATCAAATTATTATTTTTTAAACTTTATTTGTAAACTATTTTTTAAGAGTTTAATTTTTTTACGGAAGTAGAATTTTATGAAAAAACCACTATAATAAAACATTTTATATGGGTATAGATGAACAGGAAAGCCAGATATTTATAATGTAGAGTAAAGAAATATAATTGTTAATTTGTTGGTGTTTTAGATTAAAAATAAAATATATTTGAATTTAAAATGAATAAAAATGAGAGAGGAATAAATTAGTTTATTAAATTAATAAGTAAAAATAGAAATAAAAAATAAAAACAATTAAGAAATAAATTAAATTATTATTAAATAATATTTTTTTTATAGAAATAATAAAAATAGTAGTAACATGTGTTAGTTTAAGTGGTCGAGGTTAGTTTAAGTGGTCGAGTGTTGTGTAATATAAACAGAAAGTTTTCAGATTAAATCTCAATACTCCATACACAATCATAATTAAACCATAATTTAAAATATGATATAATATTAAAAATTAATTTTTATATAAATAATTTGTAAAAATACAATAGATTACATTTCTCTAAATATATAAGCTTCATGTTCTCCATATATTTGACCACGTTTTACAAGGGCTTTTATAATTGTTTTAAACAATTAAAGAAATGTGGTATTTGGTAAGGTTGGACGAGAACAAAGAATTTATTTAATTACTTACTTGTGGTATTGTATATGTTTGAATACTATTTTTATTTTTATAAAATGATATTTTAAAAAATAATAATACGAATCCGATTCATTCAACCTAATCGATCTATTTAGTATATAAAATAAAATGAAATGTTTTGTTACACCATATTAAATTGGATTTATATTTTGTTACGTTACATATTAAACTAGTTTTTCCAAAGAAAAAGGACATTTGGTATACATTGCAAAGCCTTTGCTTCTTGGTTGTAACAAGAAAATATGTCAAAATTAGAATATGATTTTGGTTTTAGTAAATGTTATTTTATTTTATTTTTATTTTTTAAATAATTTTGAAGTTTTAAGTTAAGATGAAAATATTATATTTTTAATTATTAATTATTGAGAATTTTAATTTAAAATTCGAATAAAGTTATTGATGGGTTTGTTTTTTTAGACTAACTAATGGAGTGGTCATTTTGGTTAATCTCGACCTAGTCTTGAATGAGTTTTTTTTTTCAATATTGAAAAAGATTATACTTTAAATTTGTGAAGTCTTGAAAGAGTTATTCCATGAGCTACTCAGTTATTGCAAGAAATAGCCTAACTATAGTATTAATCTAATTTCTTATTATCATGGTCTAAGTCTTTATGATCAAAATTGAATTATAATGTTCGAGGTCAAGCATATGATTTTGATCCAATTCAAGTAGATGCAAGGGTGATAAAGAAGGTGGTACATGCATGTTCGTTATGGGAAGGTGTTTGAGATCAAGTGTATAATTATGATCCAGTTGAAATAGTTGAAGTGGCTAAGCCAAATTCAAATACAGAGTCGTAAGCAAATGCAGGGGCAACAAATCATGATCAAACCAACCAAGGCATATCAACAAAATCATGATACATACATCAAATAATAGCATGAAGTTGCGACAGTTGATTCTAACTAATTATAAATGGGTGAGTTCAATCCTCAAATCATGTATAATCAACAACAACTAAATGTATTGCAAACAAATTTGGGGAGGGAAAGAGGAGAGGTAAATATTATTTGAATAAATTTGAATGAAAAATGTAATACCTTATCAATGATGCAGCGCCTTTGTCACCAAAGTCTAGGTTCCTCCTACCTAGACCACATGATTATTTGCACTCCAGTTATAGTATTTGACTTTACTATGGATAAGAAAAACTTTTAAGATATTTTTACCTTTCTCAAAGCCATAGTAGAGTCATAGACTATAGGTCGAGTGCATGTAATCATGTGGTTCCCATCTCAAAGCCACAAGAGTGTTCAAGACCAAGGGAATTTGAACAACAAATGACAACACAAACCCAAGATTTTATCCTCTTGCAATTTCATTAGCATATACTTGTCAATGAATTCTTGCCCCTTCTTCAAACTAATAATTCATATGTAGAACCAAGGAATGTAGTTAAGGTGGTTGAGGGAGGAATTTTGGGCATGTGCAAGTCTATGGATCCCATACGTTCTACTCAAGAGCATGCATTTAATGTGCTTTACTTATTTTTTACATTTTCTCAAAGGTGCCCACATGCTTCCTTGTGGAAATGCATGAACAACTCATGATATGAATGAAGGAAAATAATTGGCATGTCATAAACACTAGAAGAAAAAAATTTGGGAGAGAGAAAATAGTTGCTCAATGATCAACACCTAGCCAACAAGATATTGTAAATGGTCAAAGGTGACAAAAAACACCTATAAAATATGCCCCCTATTGTGTGAGGTCAAAAAGAAATATGATGGTTGAAATGCATTGTAATAGCATAGGGGTGAAAAAAAAAGTGAATCCAAGTGGATTCCAACGAACATAGGATCATAATGGTGCCTGCAAACAAAATCTTTAGTATCAAATAAATCTCTTCCCTAAAGAAGAAATCCTCGTGCTTAATCGGAAACAAGCATGGCTTCCAATCAAGTACATTGTGGATCCATGAAGTATATAAATGAAAGATCATATCCATGCAAAGATACATAATGGATCCAAGTCAAAATAATATCATAGCCACAATCAAATACAGAGTGGATTAACTATGTCAGAATATATCTCAGGAGAATAACTACAACTATGTGAAGTACAAGCTAATTCTCCAAAAGTACCTATTTCATGTGACAAGTGGTATAGTGTATGCAACTTATGTGGTAGCATTTAAGTGAAAAGCTACCATGGCCCAAGATTATCATCCAATAATGTTGAATGTATGAATATACTCCATGTGAATTGACGAATTGAAGGTCAACCATGAGAGGACACATTTGATCATTGATCATTAATGGATATCATTTATAGACATGGTGAAACCCTTTGATAATGATAATGTACACCAAGATACATAGAACATTTAGCAAGTGTGATGATCCATATCTTGGGGGCAGGGGACTAGGAGGTTTGAATGACGAGAGAGGAGGAGAAGAGATAGCCTTGGAGCTTAAGAAGACAACGGACTAGCTGTGAGAAAGGAGCAATAGTGAGATACAGGTTGTGAATAGCCTAGACAAAGAAACATAGAGTAAATAGGCCACATAGAGGGGTGAGTCTCAAAGAGGGTTCTTTGAGACTCACCTCTCAAACTATGCTAAGAAAGGCACTCAAAAACAATAACTGAATAGAATAAGAGAAAGGTGTGATGCCAAAACCAATAGCTTGATTTATTGAGAAGGAATAAATCCTTTATATAATTTTATTACAATGTCCCTTGAAGACATACCATGTAACAAAATAATGGGCTACCAAATCCCATGGATGGGTGTATTATAAACTATGAGCTGCATGGAAGATTCCAAAACCATGAATGAGAGAGGGTGGCCTCTCCATTTAATGATTCCATGATATATACATCCAAAGTTAAACCATATGCCCCCTAAAATTCAGATCATTCTTTCCCCCTCAGAAAATGATGGTCCCCATCATTTCATGCTAAGATAGACCCATGATTACAATGTGTTAATTGCCAATGAAGAGAAGGGTTTTGTGTGGTTAATCCATAACCATGGGTTTTATGTGGTTGAACCATAACCATAATTGTCAGTTTTGTGTTGTTGACCAGTACCCATGGGTTTTGTGTGGTTGAATCATAACCATAACCATGGGTTTTGTGTGGTTGAACCATAACCATAACCACAGGGTTTGTGTGGTTGAACCATAATCGTGTGGACAATGACATGCTTGTTGCTGATACTAATTATAATGAGTAAATAGTAAATAGGATTTAATAAAATCCAAAATTTTCAAAAAATAATGATTTTGGAGGCAATTGATCTCTTGCCACAAATCCATTCATATATTCTATTATAGGTGATGAAAATGATTTCCATTGAATACCCATTTGAGATCTCAAAAATAATTTTTCATTCATATAACATACTTTCTCTATGGTGGCCTGGGGAGTGAGAAAACTTTGGTTGAAGCTTAGGAGATGTGTGCACATTCTTTTATGTTCCTTCAATCGATGATATCTATCAAACCTGAAATCCAAATGGAAAACCACAAAAACCCATTTTAGATTACAGAAATACCTTTATAATGAGCTATGGTAGAGCCTTTTAAATGATTTGTGGATTCCATTTCACTTTTTTGAAGTTGGCTATATGTGTGGTTGTATTGTGTACAGACATTTGTCGCTTCAAATAAGCATATCTCACAAACTAGAAAGCCAAACTAAAAAATGTGAAAAACCATTTTAGCTGACAGAGAAACCTTTCAAATGAGTTATGGTATCCCCCCTGGAACATCTTGCGGAGATTACAACATATCTCTAAAGTTTGTATAAGTGGACCATCCTCCATGGAGCAATGACTGTATGATGCCAAGGGTTTGTAGAGAAACATGGGCTATTGTAGAGATTATGGAACCTCCATATGCAATACAGAAACCTTGAAAATTTTCTAAAAATGCTACAGATCAATGGATGTAGTGAAATCCATGTATGATTCTGCTCCAACAGTGAATGGCGATCCAACGGTAGAAAAACCTTGTAGTTCCTAAGGACCAATTGTGATCCTTACAGTGTATGTCCTAACAAATGGACTCAAAGAGTTCCAAAATAAGGTTGGAAATTCCTGCAGATCTTTGAACCCAAACTATGCTCAAACCCTCTTTCCCATGGAATGGTTACTTTCTCTGATACCACTAATCTGGATCTTGGGGGCGGTGACTCGAGAGGCTTGATTATCGAGAGAGGAGGAGAGTATATAGCCTTAAATATTAAGAGGAAAATGTACCAACTATGAGAAAGACACAATAGCGATATCTAGGTTGTGAATATCCTAGACAAAGAAACATAGAGTAAACATGCCACATGGAAGGGTGAGGCACAAAGAGGGTTCTTTGAGCCTCACCTCTAAAATTATTCTAAGAAAGTCACTCATAACCAATAACCAAATAATAACTCAATAGAATAAGAGAAAGGTAGGATGCCAAAAATAATATCTTGTTTGATTGAGAATGCATAAAGCCTTTATATAATATTGTTACAATGTGCCTTGAATCCATTCCATGGAACAAAACCATGGGCTACCAAATACCATGGATGGGTCTATTCTAAATTGTGGGTTGCATGCAAGGTTCCAAAACCATGTGTGGGAGAGGGTGGCTTCTCCATTTAATGTTTTCATGATATATACATCTGAATTTAGACCATATGCCCCCTAAAATTCAGATCATGTGAATACATGTGCTGACATTAAACACTTCTAGAATATCTCAATTGATTGACGTATACCCATTGTTAATGGTGAGAGAACCTTCAACTAACGATTGTGAGAATTAAGGTAATATAAATCTCTTAATATGTTTCATAGAGAAAATTATCAAAGATGTGTGGGCATATTTTTTGGTAAGTACCTGAAAAGGATGACATTTCTTGATTGCTTCAACGCAATATTTCAAAATGGAAGGACAAAAATATGATGTGCACAATATATTTTGGGTTGTTGCGTACCTAGAAAGGTGACCTCTACATGCTCCACTATGACAATTTTTAGTACCTTCTCCACTTCCCCATAAGTCAACCATTAATGTAAAATTATAAAGACCCCATGATAATACAAATTGTTGATGATAATGAGATATTGAATCTTTACATGATGGAGAATGTGTTAATTTCCATCACAAGAGAAATGTGCATGAAACCTTCAAGTTTGGATATATACTAGGATGTCTTGTTTCCAAGGGTCAATAGAGTCAATTAGGAATGACTATTCATTAAGTAATGACTCAGCTTCAACCTAATACTCACTATCTCAAAGTAACTTTGACATTATCTCAACAAAATATAAGGACTTATTCGATTTAGATGATGCAAATTTTAAATTTAATTCTTAAAAAATTACAATCCACTTGGAATACTTACCCCTGATTATTCATCGGGTTAATGATTTTTTGCATTGGATTAGGATATGTAATCACTATCATGCTTCTATGAAGTATATAATGACAAAGTCTCTGCATGATATGAGTTATTGCTAAATCTAATTTCTCAACACAATAGTATTGTAACTTGGGTCCAATAAGGCCTTAGCTTAGATAATACACCAAATTATCCTAATGGGAATCATCTTTTTGAACCAAAATCATATCGATGGTTTATCCAAATGTCATGATATATAATGGGAAGTCTCAACTATATTCCAATAAACTTAACGATGGGTTGGACATCGTATCCTTTTTCAATGCATCAATTAACCATTGTGTATAATCATCCCATATAAATGGAACTCTCTTTTTCAAAATATACATGAAACTTTTCCTTGAACTCTCTTATGATATGATATGCATAATTGGCACTAACTCATTGCAAAAAACATTGTCTTTCCTTGGAGACTTTATACTTGGTGAATGTTGTGTGAGGGGGGGAAATTAGGAAATCACTTTGACCTTAAATGGGTTAACCATAATCCCATATTTGAACACTATGAAATTGAGCAATTGCACCCCAAACATGATGCAAAATATGCACTTGTGTAGATTCAAAGGAATTTTATAGAACTCATATATTTTGAATATTGCACAAGGATGGATTGGATGATCAATTATTTTCTTCAACCAAATGACCATATCATCTAGATAAGCCTTGGAAATATGTTTAATGTCATGAAATTTATACAACATGGCCTAATCAAACATAGCTCCAATATTTTTAATATCAAAGGACATTTTCTTGTAGGAAAATGTGCCTCAAGGATAGATCAATTTGGTTTTGTGTTGGTCTTTAAACCAAATTTGAATCTAACTCTAGTCAAGAAATCCATCCATAAATGAAAGATTACATTTTTGTCATATTCATCAATAATTAGTATTTTTTTAGCACCTTTTGTTCATATTATGAAAGTCAGTACATATGCAATTGGTTGTTATGTATTTTAATTTTATGATTAATAATTTTAAATATTAAATAGTAATAGTAATTAGGCTAAAACATAGAGCCACACCGTTTCATTGAAATGGTGTGTTTGGACCTATAAAATGTCTGTTCACTTATTGTAAACAATCATCATTCAATAAATAATTCATTTGTGGCTAAATTTCAAAATGTGGGATTAGATAATCTGCTCCAAGTTGTATCAAAGACATCGGCTCCTCGGAACCTTTCGCACTCACCCTCTAGCTCTACATACTCCCCCATGCCCAACCTACTTGCTCCACTACCCTTCCATCTCTCACCTCCCTCACACCTGCCACACTTCTTCCCATGCTCCTCTCCTTGGCTCACATGCCACGCAATCCATCCTGTCCTCCCACCTCTGCACCATGCTTCCATCCTTTGTGCACCCCATCGCATCCCACCTCAATCTGTGTCCTCCACCACTGTCCAGCCATTCTCCCCTACCCCATACTCCTTCATCTCCCTCACGCCCATCATCACACCCTTGCCCTCACCTCCTTCCTCACACCATCATCCTCACCCTCGGCGTCCATCCTCACGCCGCCATCCACGACCTGCACCAAAAACAAAACACACAAAAAAAACAAAATATTATAATATGATATATATATTATATTATATTTATAATATTTTAATTTGTTTTATTATATTAAATAATAAAATAAAATTTTATTATATAATAATTAATTTAATAATTAATTATTATCAAAAAAATATAATCACCATTCTTATTAAACAAAAATTCCTCCCTGCACAAGAAAAATGTCGGAGATGAATGAAATTAAAGAAAGAATGGAGAAATTAGAGCTTAACCAAGTCCAAGGTTCTAAAAATATTGAGGGTTTAGACTCAAGACTCAACCAAATCGAAGGAGAACTACACAAAAAAAAAATTGAATTATCAGAGACTGTCAAAAAAGAATTCAACAAAGCAGTATCTTGAGAGATGGAAGGAGTAAAAAGGGACATCACAGTATTGTTTGAATTCGATTTAAGCAAAATAGAGCAGCATTTGGAAGAAACAATCACCACATTAGTTGGAAAGGGGTCAAAGGAAGACTAACCATCCTCAAATTCAAGTCATCATAAGAGAATCCTCCCATAAGAGATATTCCACAAGAAGAGTTTGATCACGATCACTCTCCAAACCATGAACAGTCGCTCTCTCCTCCAAAAAGAAGTGGATATCAAATGAAACCCAAGTTTTAATGGTGACACAAAATGAAGCGTGACATGGATCAACAAGCAGAAGAATTTTTTTCAATACACAATATCACAACTAATCAAGAAATGATAAAATATGCCTCAATGCAACTAGAAGATCGGGCTTGCAACTGGTACATGTGGTGGAAGGTTACAACACAGAAAACCAAGCGCAAGTGGAAAACATTCAAAAATGACTTATTTAAGAGGTTTGAAGATTTAAAAGAAAAAGACTTCTTCACAAAACTCACCAGATTGCAGCAAAAAGGTGACGTCAACAGATACACTGATGAATGGGAAGCCTTGGCGACACGCGTGTCGGAACTCACAGACAATCAACACCTCCAGTCTTATGTGTATAGACTAAAACCATATATTAGAGATGAACTAGAGCTACTAAATGTATCAACCTTGGACAAAGAGAGACGCAAGGCAAAAATCATTGAGGAAAAATTGAAAAAGACTTGAAACAAGAACTATGACAAGGATCGAAGGTCCATCCAAAATACCAAAACTGACACCAAATACCGGCCACCACATCTAAGAAGTGACAACAAAAACACCTTAGAATCCCAACAAATGAAAGAAGGAAAGTGTAAATATTGTGGAGAGAAGTGGGACCCAAGACACAGATGTTTAAAAAAGGAGACAACCAAAACTTATATCAATGTGAAGCAGAAGAGGAAGACAAATCAGATAGTGAGGAATCTGACATAGAAGAAACACGTGACATCGAAAATCCTTCGTCAGATTTAGAAGATGAAGAAACAACCAAAATATCAATTGCAACCATAACAGGAATACACCAACCGACCATTAAACTTTAAATGACATATAAAAAATAACAATGTTGTCGTCCTATTCGACACAAGAAGTGCCCATAGTTTCATCGACGTTAATGTTGCAAAGAGGCTTAAAATTTTCATATATCTAGTACCCAACATGAAGGTAATGGTAGAAAATGGAAAGAAGATCGAAAAAGTGGGAAAATGCCACAAAGTCAAGCTGCAAATACAAGACTATAACCTTGAGTCACAATTTTACACACTACCCTTAGGAGGAGTTTATGCAGTATTAGGAATTCAGTGGTTACAAACACTAGGTACCTACTCAACAAACCACCAAGAACACTTTATAAGGTTTAAATGGAAAGGAGAAAGATACAAATTGTATGGGTTCTAACCCCCTCGCACAAAAATTGTTTCATCCCACAAGATGGAGAAGCTAATTCGAAAGGGAGCACCAGCATATGTTGTACAATGCCAGGAGATGGAGTTATTAACTTCAGAAGTAGTTAAACGAGGTCATCTAGAGATCCAAGGATTAATCCAAAAATACAAAAAAATATTTGAAGATATTCCCATGGAGTTACCTCCAGAAAAGAGGATCAGGCATATCATTGAAATCAAGTCTGGATCAAGCCCTGCCAATGTTAAACCTTATAGTTACCCACACCATCATAAGACAGACATTGAAAGATGAATCCGCGATTTATTAAAATGTGGAGTGATTACAGAAAGTCAGAGTGCTTATGTTGCACCAGTAGTCCTGGTACGAAACAAGGATGGGTCATTTAGGCTATGCATCGACTACTGAGGACTAAACAAAATAACCATTAAAGACAAATTCCCCATTCCTTTTATCGATGAAATGTTGGATGAGCTGCATGGTGCAAGGTACTTTTCAAAATTAGACTTAAGATCGGGATATTACCAAATCCGAGTAAGGCTAGAAGATGTGGCAAAGACAGATTTCGGAACCCATGAAGGACATTATGAATTTAAGGTAATACCTTTTGGGCTAACTAATTCTCTAGCGACATTTCAAGCAACCATGAATATAACCTATTTCAACCATTTCTAAGGAAGTTTGTACTAGTTTTCTTTGATGACATCCTTATATACAGTAAGACATGAAAGGACCATCTCATACATCTAGAACAAGTGCTCTCTATTTTAAAAGAAAATTAGTTCTATGCTAAGATGTCCAAATGCACATTTGGTAAGGAAGAAGTGAGCTATCTGGGTCATGTAATATCTAAAGAAGGAGTCAAGGTAGATCCAGGAAAAATCAAATCAATCACATACTGGCCCAAACCTACTAACATCTCCAAATTAAGGGGATTCCTCGGGCTAACTGGATACTACCGAAGATTCATCCGAAATTATGCACACATAACCACACCCTTATCCAACCTTCTAAAAAAGAATGCTTTCCAGTGGAGTGTAGAAGCAGATAAATGTTTTGAAGCCTTGAAAGAAATTATGTCCTCCACACTTGTACTATCTACCCCAGACTTCTCAAAACCATTTGTAATAGAATGTGATGCCTCAGGGTATGGTTTGGGAGACATACTAATGCAAGATGAACACCTGATAGCTTTTGAGAGAAGAAAATTAAACAATTGAGAACAATTGAAGTCTACATATGATAAGGAAATGCTGGAAATTATGTAGGCATTGGTAAAGTGGCAACAATACTTCCTAGGGAGAAAATTCATGATCTACACAGACCATAATAGTATTCAATACCTACTTCAATAGAAAACGTTGTCCATAGAACAATAGAAGTGGATAGAAAAAATCATTGCTTTCGACTTGGAAATAATACACAAAAAGGGAAGGAAAATGTAGTCGCAGATGCACTCTCCAGAAAATATGAGGATATTACCTCTTACTCCATCTCAGTCGCAATTCCAAAATTGATAGATGAAATACAAAGTGAATCTGCCAAGGACCAAGAAACAAGCACTATAAGTAACAATTCCAACCGTGACCTCAAGTTTGAATGGAAAAACGACATCCTTTGGTATAAAGGGAGGATTTATTTAAACTCAAACTCTAAGTTCAAGGATAAAGTAATGAAGGAATCCCATGATTAACCAGCCGCAGGACATGTAGGATTCTTCAAATCTTATTATGATGGAAGAAGGTCATTTTTCTGGAAGGGAATGCAAAAAAATATCAAGCAATATGTGGCAGAATGTGAAAAATGCCAGCGGAACAAAAGAGAAAATGTTTTAACCTTTGGGTTACTCCACCCCTTACACAATCCAAACTAGAAATGGGAAGAGATATCAATGGATTTCATCGATGGGTTACCTTCGTCAGAAGGAAAGGACAATATCCTTGTAGTGGTCGATCGATTAACCATATTTGCTCACTTCATGGCAATAAAAAAAAACAAACACAAAAAAGAAAATTGCAGATGTATTTTGCAAAAATATCTACAAATTACATGGCTTCCCAAAAGTCATCGTGAGTGACAGAGATGCAAAATTTAATGGAAAATTTTGGAGGGAATTTTTCAAACAAGTAGGCACATCACTCAATATGAGCTCAACTTACCACCCCCAAACTGATGGTCATACTGAAGTCGTTAATAAATTCTTAGAGGCATATCTACGTTGCTTCGTAACAGATAAAAAAAACCATTGGTCTCAATGGTTACACTTAGAAAAATGGTGGTACAATGCAACATACCACACCTTCACAAAAATGACCACCTTCCAAGCCTTATATGGGTATGAACCTCCAAATTGGAAGGAGTTAGTTCTAAAAGACACTAATGTTCCAAAAGTAAGGAACCAACTAGAGAAATCTCAAAAAATGATTGAATTACTCAAGGATAACTTAGTCATGGCACAAAACCGTATGAGACAACAAGTAGATCAACGTAGGACCGAAAGAGAATTTGAAGTAGGAGACTGGGTGTTCGTAAGACTACATCCATATAAACAAGTATCCCTTAAAAGTGGAGGAAAAAAAGTTGGCCCCAAAGTTCTATGGACCATATCAGATTACCAAGAAGATTAGTCAAATTGCGTATAAATTGCAATTACCTGATAATAGTCATATCCACAATGTCTTCCATGTTTCATGTCTCAAAAAAATTCTAGGGAAACATCAAATAGTAAAAACAATACTTTCTATGTTAGATGACGAAGGAAGGATTATTTGGGAACCAGAGGCATCATCGCAACTTGAGAAAGAAGGCTTTGTTCTCGAACACTCAAGGAATATCTCATTAGGTGGAAGAATTTTCCAGATGAAGATGCATCTTGGGAAACATAAAAGGTTTGTCAACAATATCTGTCCTTACCTTTTCTTTGAGGACAAAGCATTCTAAAAGAGGGAGGAAATGTAATGTATTTAAATTTTATGATCAATAATTTTAAATATTAAATATAAATATTAATTAGGCTAAAATGTAGAGCCACACCGTTTCATTGAAACGGTGTGTTTGGACCTATAAAAGGTCTTTTCACTTGTTGTAAACAATCATCATTTAATAAATAATTAATTTGTGGCTAAATTTCAAAATGTGGGATTAGATAATCTGCTCCATTGGTCCTCTAGTTCTTATCCATAGGAACTAATTTTGACACCCATTTTCTTAGGGGGGCTCAGTAGATAAAGCTATCTTTCAATAACTTTTCTACCTTTTCCTTGATGGAAACTTCCTTGTGAGGATTTACCACTCATGCGTTTTCTTGAATAAGTCTCTCATTGTCATACATTTGGATCCCATGTTCAAAAATTTGGGGATCATTTCCTAACTTATCCTCATATAGCCAAATTAAAACATCGTGGTATTATTTAAAGAGAGTAATATAAGTTTTAACTTCTTAAGGAGAATAATGTGCTCTGATCATAACATTTTCAACAATGTTAGTTTAAATGGAGATATTGATTGGCATGGTTTTAGATATCTTATCCTTGTTCCCTTCCCCATACACATTGTGTGTTAAAATGAAACATTCATACCAATTCAAATCTTTGGGATTAATGAAACCATTTTCTCCAACTTACATCTTATCCAACCTAGAAAGAAACTATGATTAATGATGCATATATTTTCATCGTCTATTGAAATAAGTCATTTCTTCATAGATGGACTCAGCAAATGGTAAAACCATATCCAATAAATCTTTATAACTAGGAGAGTAAGGCCCATATGGCCAATGCAAACTGACCATACTCCAATCGAAGTGGAATATTTTGATCAATGTCTAGAAAGGTTGTTTGAATAGCTTGATAAGAAATATTAGTTGCAAACAAAGGCATAACTAACCCTACATATCCAACCATCTATGCAAGATCATATGCATTTATTACTACCCATAATTTTTCTTCAAAATTAGACATTCTTAATGGGACTAAGTGTTGCATCTCTATATTCTCACCAAATGGGGCATTCAAGGACTAACCCTTGGATCAGAGGCAACTTCAAAATCATATATATCTGGGTGGAGTCAACTTAATAAATGGGTGGAGGGAGCATAAAAGTTCCCATAAAAGATAAGTACATCCCAACACCCATGTTCTTTCCCCCCCATGGAATTACCCACAAGTGGAACATTGGATGCTATGGTATAGGTTGAATTAGGCATGTAATATGGTAACTTATTAGTCATGACAATTTATCCCTTGTGGGGGAAATGAATAATTCAAAGATTGAATGCACTATAATTGTCATCACATATGTCTAGTTACATCCCAAAAGGAGGTTGTAATCTTGTTGAGCATCAACACCCTAAACCTCTATTGAGATGGTTTTACTGCCTAATTCAATAGGGAATGAAGGGATGATACCATGGGATCTAAAAGAAGGAACATCCAAGGATTTCAACATGGTTGATAAAGGAAAATTATTGGGAGAACGTAGGTCTATCCCACATGACATGGAAATCACATATGTAGAATCCCCTTTGTCCACCACCATATTGAAAATTCTCATTATGTGAGTCAAGATCTAGATCTAAAATGTGGCTTGGTGGGAAATTATTGGCTTGGAGTTGTCCAAGCCAATTTTTTTAAGTGTCAAAAGGATCGAAACTACTAGTAGTGGTCAATAATTCCTTTCACTATATATGTTATCTTTGAAGGACTTCTATAATGTACATGGCATAGGTTGTGTGGGATAGATCTTAAACAATATTATATTTTTGATCCACCTTGGCATTAGGGTTATACACAAACCTTATTAAAACACCCTTTGGAGGGTGAGAAATCATACCAATCATTAATTTATTTATTTGAAGGGGTGTAAGAAGTTGCAACATGGACACTTATTTATCCTTAGATACAATATCAAGAGCATCATAACTATGAAATCTGGTCTAAATAGTAATTTCTTTTGTGAACATGTTTATGTTTTCATTTGAAACATCTTCCCCTTGTTTTTGCTCATTATCTTGTTGCACCCACAATCATTGGGCATCTTACATTCTAGTGAACTTATGAGTTGAATGGTAATCTTTAAAAAGTTCACAAGGAAACTTTACTTTCTTCTACTCTTTTTCCCCTCAACATTATTGTTGTTATTATTTGTTGCGAGCCCTTGCTTGGAATTTTTGTTTTACCCTTTTTATTTTCCCTAGGTTGTTGGATACCTTTTCAATTATAATTATAAACTAAAAGGACATAAGGGAATAAATGAGACTTGAGGTATTAGCAAAACCTTGCACAACTATCAATATCTATCCATTTGTAGTATTTCTATTAAAAACATCACACCATCAACATGAGGTATTGATTTTGGTTTGGTAGGTTCTCTTTCTACTCATGAGGCATTGGGAAAAATCTCATAAAGACCATACTATTTGGAAAATACCAAGTTTAACTATTAGGCTCTTATTATCATAGTTACCATGACAAGGCCATGTCCTTGGAAATATAGCAACAATTTCACAAATGAATAACCAAAACTTGGTCAAGGATCTCAACATTGATCATCCAGAACCTCCTTCTCCACTCATGAATGTGATCAAATATATGAGTAGAGGTTTCTTTTCAGATTGACGTTAGAATATTCATCTTTGTCTCATAATGGATTGGTAATTTAAATTGTGTGAGAAAGGTCATTGCCAATTTCACAAAATCATTATATATTTTGTTTAAGCTCAATATACCATTTTATAGTCACTTCAATAAAAATACATTGGAAAAATATTAATCTAATGTTGACATCAAATATGGAACATCCCAACATGGTTGGAGGGATCTTTTCTCAGTATGCCTTCAAACTTAGGAATGTTTAAAGGCAATTTGGTAGGAACCAGGGACTAGTAGGGATTATGTTGCACCATGTTGTTGTACAGGAATAAACACGTTATAACCAAAGGTCTGGGATTTCAACATACTCTTAAAACTTGTAGGCAATCAAATTTAGAGTACAGAAAGGAAACAAGAAGATAGGATAGACTCACTTGATTCACGATGGTTGTTCCTAGCTTTGTCCTCTTCCGCTATGCTTCTCCTCCAAAGATTTCAGGGATGTTTCTCCTTCACCTATAAAGAGCAAATCCTCCAAGTGCAAGCTTATACATGTATATAGTGTAGGTTAGATAAACAAGATATAGAGTGCTTAATCATAAATATTCATCAAACCATGATACATGAAAGACATTCAAAACACATTTGGAAGAAGGATTCTCTTTATTAACAATAGTGAATGAGTTAAGATTACAACCCAACGCCTGAGACAAGGACTATCCTGCACCTAAAGGATTCTGAGTTCCACTGCTCCAAAGACTTATGAATAGACACCACCAGCATAAATTTGCTCTCCAAGTATTATTGATTAATACCCTCCCCAAGGCCTTTATTTATACTTAGTGAAATAAGGTAGTTTCAAGGGTTGAGGAGGTTGAGACAGTTAATATGGTTATAGTTAAGGGCTTAACAAATCTCAAATAATCACGGTTTATTATTTTTAATGTCAAAGGAGCTTGTACGCGGGTATTGATACTCGCAACCCACGTATGACATGCGAGTTTCTCTAAGGGAATCCCACGTACAGATCTATACACGGGTTGCAATTACAAATAACCGTGTATAGTACGTGACATGCTGTAGGAAAAGTCGCGTATGTAAGTGGGTTGTATATAGGAAAAGGCACATACAACAATTGACATATTCAAAGGTAAAAATGGCAAGCTAGATGGATAATGAACGTATTTCATAACATGCCCATCTATAGTGTTTTAGGCAACCATCAATCCATAAATGTCCTTTTGTCCAACATAGGAAATGTCAGCACTCACACAGAGAAGTGCCATTTGGGTGGATAACAGATGCCCCCTAATGTGTGAGGTCAGAGGGAAGTGATGGCCGAAATACATTATAATCTTTATCTTTGGAGAAATCAGAAATCCAATGGAGCAGAGGTAGTACCTGAAACAAATACATAATAATGTCATATACAAAGTCATATCTGAGGATGCTATGTTCAATATATTGGAACACTAGCTCCTTTACAATATTTGAGTACATCATATGATACGGGTACAAGACCATGTATATTACAAAGGTGTATTGAAGCCACAATATACAATAATGATGAGTCTTCAAAGATCTGGAAGCTGTGGACATAAATAGAACATAATCTTGTGCAACTTAGTCCATAGGTGAGGAACTAAGGTCTTCATAAAAAATCCCAAAGAACCAGTACAATCCAAGCCATGTGAATAAATGTAAGCTGAAGTCAAACATGGAAAGAATTCAACAGTTTGTCAATCAATAGGTGATAATCAACAACTGAAGCAAAGAAATTCACCAATGATAAAAGTGAATCCTGAGGTACTATCGTCAAAAATCTAGGTATTGTCATCAGGAAATACTGAAACGGAACCATGTTGTGATAAGGAAGCCAATAGATCCTCCAACATATCACAAGAGTGACTAGGAACTGGGCAAAAGAAGGGAGACACAATAGATAATAGATACAACAATGATGGGATCAGGATAAAGATCAAACATTGGGTTGAATCCTTGAATAGTGAGCACAACACAGAGATGAACCAAGGTAGCTTTTAACTTTATAGATAGAACAACTAGACTTATCTGTCATGTAGGAAACATGATCAGATTCCCCAGGTATAACGGACAAGAGGAGGAGTAGTAAACTTGAAGTAATAGCTAAACTGAAAGTGAACACTGAGACATGGATATCGGAAAAAACAAAGAGTGCTATGTTCAAAGATGGCATGTTGTCACTAACTGAAAACAAGAGAAAAATTCTTCCTTACCTTCCCTATTAAATTTTAATGAGTCCAGGAAAGTCAAATCAGATCTCTCTTCTTTTTTTAACAAGCTTGAAGAGAAGAGAAAATAATGCTTGATAGTGTCACTGATTCGTGGATTTAATGAGCCTGAACTAGTACATGCTCAGTTAGTGTTTTTGCATTTAGAGAGTTTGAAAACTCTAAAGAAGACTCCAGGGGGGTCCTTTTTCGTCAAATTTAGTCTCCTGAGGCTGGAAAAGTATAAAACATACCATAGAAGAACTCTCTTAACTTCCGTAGAAGAAAAGGTGAACCTTTTTCATACTTAGTCAGGGAGGTCCAAAAAAGGTTAAATTAATGCTCCTTCCATAACAGCATGAATAGCTTGAGTTTTACGAGTGTGAAGGAAAGCAAGATCACTTGGAAAGATCCATTTGATTATGAGAAATGGCACTTACAACAATAAACTCGTTGCTTTGTTCTTAAGTTTTTAATGAGCATGACAAAGACATAAAGTACACTCGAAATATTTTTCATGTTTAGGTCCAGAGCACGAAAAAGAGAAAACTAATCTCATATCGGGAGTTCCTTTTCCATAAATTTAGTCCCTCGGGTCCAGAAAAGTGAAAAACCTATGCCTGAGAATACTCTTCTCAATTCAAATACAAAAGAGAGGGATCCTTTCTCGTATTATTCTGCATGGTCTTAGAAAGAGATAACCTACCACCGATGTGAATGCCCATTCACATATTCTTAACGAGCTTGAACAGACAAGTTAACTAGAAAGTCAAGTCTGTTTTGAAGGAGTCAGACCTGGGCCTAAAGAAACTCCACAAGGGCGGGGAGTCCTATAAAGGAATAGCTTGTAAAAAGAGATTAAAAAAGAAGCTCTATTTGGCATGAAAAATAGCTAAAAGGATACCTTTGTAGCTGAAACAATTGTGGCATGAGTATCAAAATACAACATAGGTTTTAAAGGAGGATACTCATGAGAAAAGGGTCCTATCCACGGAAGAACAATGGTAAAAATAGGGAACCAATGGTTTAAAATACCATAGTCCGTGGAAAAATGTTGATTGCTAAGGTTAATGTGGATTAAGTATAGATGCAAAAAATGCATTGGAAATGTCAAAACCACCCTATGGGAGCAAAAAACACTTTATAATGATGAAAAACCTGTTACAAGGCCAAAAGAGATTTGGTATTAGTTGAATACATTTCAAACTATAGGAAAAAACCCACGTTGAGGAATAAAATTTCTATAAATAGTTCAAAATCAAAACAAACCTGACCATTTTGAAATTTAGCCATAAGAAGCAAGTTTTTACCTCTACCTTCATTCGATCGGTGTGGAAAATCTAGTGGACGAAATCCAATTCCACAAGTTGCAGGTAAGCCTACACCCCGAGCTCTTCAATTTGATCCTAGCAATTTTCAATTTTGAGTCCCAATTTCATTGTTTGAAGCATCCTAAAGCATGTCACAACACGTACATTGGTTCATAGTGTAAACACTTGCGTACACGTGTTCTGTACGTGGGTTTCCTTTAGAGACAGTCGCGTACAATACGCGACATGTCTAACTAGACATTCGCATGTACTGCGTCAAGGATAAAAGCTAATTTTAAGGAAAAATTTTGGAAATTTTATATGAAATTGATGAATCATAATACTTGTTTTTCTAGGTGTGAATATGGTGTTGGAATAGAGGGAAAAAGAACATGAAAATATGGACCAAGAAGCACTCCAAAGTGCGCCCACCATACATGCTTTACGAATGAGTGGGTTGTTAAAATTCTTTTGCACATCACTCATGCGGGCCAATTTCCATCTATTGGAGTTCATGATAAACTACTGGGATCATGATTTTGGGATGTTTGACCTACAGGGTGAGACTTTGGAAATTAATTCCGAGGACATATACTTTATTTTCGGCCTATCACAACAAGGAGCACCGGTCAACTTAGAGGGCACTGACAAGGGCGGTGATCCTTTAAGTGTCCAAAACTACATTGATGTGTTTTGCACACCAGGTACCCAGAAAAGAGGGAGTTGTGTCCCTATTGCACATATCTATGATTTCACACTATAGGTATTGATGAGCACCATTGTGAGGATTGTAGGGTCCTCTTCATTACATTTAGCTACATGGAACCAAATGAGGTTGGCGGTGGATTGTACGTGGGGTTCCCTGGATGATTGGTGTTCAGGAGTTGTCCCCATTATGAAAATACAACTCTCTGATTGCAAGAGAGGAAGGTGAAAGAACTTTGGGTATTCTAGCATATTGGTTTCCTTCTTCTTCTTCAAGAGTACCAAGGTTGAGCCCCGCCATACCCCTACCAGTCCGATCTCCACGTCAACCAAGGCTGAGCAGGTGGGGAGACATCTTCCTCTGTCAAGGAGGAGGAGACTCAGTGCAGAGTGTGTACGATGATGACTTCTACATTTGGTGGGAGAGGCAACTATCGGCACTAGAGCAGTTTTTGTATGCCGGCATGGATTTTCGAGGTGATCCAGACCTTGTCCTCCCTCCAAGAGGAGAATGGGGAGAGCTAGGTAAATTTTTAATATTTTTAAAATTTTTATGAATTTTAAAATGATAGATATATACATATGTATACAATTCTTAATCCTGTAAACATGTCAAAATGCAGATATTGGACTGGTCCTCCCTAAGGGGCATCCACGTATGTTTGTTCATCCTATCATAGGCGAAGAATTGGGGCTTATTAGGGTTCTAGAGGGGAATATGGCCAGGATTACCCAAAGAGTTCCCACCTTGTGGATAGAGCATATCCCAACCATCATGCAGGAGTTTGTGGTTGGAGTTCCACCTGTTTAGTTACGCCTTTTGAGGCAAGTGGCCAGAGCAGTTCTTGTATACATAGATGCTGTGGAGGCTACTGAAGCTGAATAGGCTGAGGAAGCCAAAGTATAGAGAGACCATAGGGACCAAGGTGGTCTAAGTGACCAGGGTTGTCCTATTTAGATCTAGGACATTTTGATGGACTGCGATCCAC